>PVJC01055143.1:0-10286 GCA_004026665.1 Murina feae
TAGTTAGAAGGTAGGAAGTTAGGGAAGAAAGGGAGAGAACTTGTCCTGAAACCGGGTTTGCACATACAACTGAATACCACAGCTCAATAAAAATCGTTTTCTCGAGACACCTTTAATAATTCAGCAAATATTTCAGAGTGCCTGCTACCTGGCACACACTTCCAGGTGCTTGAAATACATTAAGTGAACAGACAATTAGCTCTGCCCTTGTGGGGCTTATGTTTATGTTTTACATAAGGTGGAGACAATGGCAAAGGTCTATATCCAAGACCAAGAGTATTTTGTGTGGGATGGTGGACATTATGGGAGAGCTCTGAGCCAAGCATTTCTTGGCACTGGCACTCATACATGGGATGTCCTAGCCACTGGGCTAAAGGCTGGATATACAAAGCCTAGAAAAACAGGTTCATCCTCTGCCTTCAGGAAGTTTACAGAACAGAAGTGGAGGGAGCCACTCAGAGATGCGTGGCCATCTACCTGTAGCAGAGGTCAGGGCTCTGAAGAAAAGAAGCCCAAGAGTCCTCAGCCGGAGGAGAGTGAGCCAGGCTGGGCCGAGAAAGATCCAGCTTCCTGAGGAAGTGATGATTGAGATGAGGCCTAGAGGAAAGGAATGAGGGAGGTGACAGGGTGGAGGATAAGGAAGACATGTGAGACAGCACGAGGTGTCCAGAGGCCCAAAGAAAGCTAGGGAAGAATGCATGAGATGAGGTTGGGGAGGAAGGCAGAGCTGTATACCCCTGACCACACTCAAACTGCAGTATGTACTAAAAAGTAAAACATTAGGTCAGCAATTTTCAACCCTTTTCATCTCATGGCACACATAAACTAATTAGAAGCCTGGTGCATGAAATTTGTGCATGGGTAGGGTCCCTAGGCATGGCTGGTGATTAGAGCCTATCAAGTTGCCAGCCAGGACCTTCCTTCACCCCACACCACGCCCTGGTGGTCAGTGCACATCATAGTGAACAATTGAACTGGTCTCCCAGTCAAACTCCTGAGGGGATGCTTTGCATATTAGCCTTTTATATAGAGAGATTACTAAAATTCTGCAGCACACCAAAAAATATGTTTTTTTGCCAATCTGACAAAAAAAAGTTATAATTTTGATTCATTCACACAGGGTAGCTATTATTGTATTGGCTGTTATTGTTTTTTTTATTTGACAATGTAAGGGAAAAGAGGTCAGTGCCACTGATTAAATAATCAAGTATTGCATATTTGAAAAATTCTGTGGCACATGGGTTGAATAATCACTGCTTTAGATCATCAATCATATAATAAGTCAGAATATACTGTTCAATTTCATATGATTACACTTTAAATAGCCAAATGGAAACAATTATTTTCTTTCTGGTTGGGGATTATAGTAAAGGGAATTTAGTTTGGTTTAGGATTAGAATGTAGAGGATTTTCTTTTATTTTTTAATTAAATCCTTATTGTTCATATTATTACAGATGTTCCTTTTTTTTAACCCCCATAGCTCCCCTCCACCTGGTCCCCCCCACCCTGTGCCCTTACCCCCACTACTGTCTTCATCCATAGATGTAAGATTTTTGTCCAGTCTCTTCCCATACCCCTCATGTCTTCTTCCTGCTGAGAATCTCAGTCCATTCCCTTTCTATGCCCTTACTTCTATTCTATTCACCAGTTTATTCTGTTCATCAGATATTTCTATTGACTTGTTATATTCACTTGTTGATAGATATGTATTTATTGTCACTTTGTTGTTCATACTTTTTATTTTTACCATTTTCTTCTTCTTCCTCTTCCTAAAGAATGCCCTTCAGCATTTCAAATAATCCTGGTTTGGTAGTGTTGTACTCCTTTAGCTTTTTCTTGTCTGTGAGGCTCTTTATCTGACCATCAATTTTACATGATAGCCTTGCAGGGTAGAGTAATCTTGGTTGTAGGTTCTTGCTGTTCATCACTTTAAATATTTCTTGCCACTCCCTTCTGGCCTGCATGGTTTCTGTTGAGAAATTAGCTGACAGTTGTATGGGTACTCCCTTGTAGGTAACTAACTGTTTTTTCTCTTGCTGCTTTTAAGATTCTCTCTTTGTCTTTTGCCCTTGGCATTTTAATTATGATGTGTCTTGGTGTGGTCCTCCTTGGATGTCTTTTGTTTGGGGTTCTCTGTGCTTCCTGGACTTGTAAGTCTACTTCTTTCAACAGGTAGGGGAAGTTTTCTGTCATTATTTCTTCAAATAGGTTTTCAATCTCTTGCTCTCTCTCTTCTTCTGGCACCCCTATAATTCTGATGTTGGTACGCTTAAAGTTGTCCCAGATGCTCCTTACACTATCTTCACACTGGATTCTTTTTTCTTTTTTCTCTTCCAGTTGGGTGCTTTTTGCTTTTTCATGTTTCAAATCTTTGACTTGATTATTGCAAACCTCTAGTCTGCTGTTGGATCGCTGTATAATATTACTAAGTTTATCAGCAGATTCTAGAAAATTCTTGAAAAACCTTAAAACCGTAGTTCTAAACTCTATATCCAGTAGTTTGCTTTTCTCCATTTCTGTCATTTGTGACCTGTTTCTTTGTCTCCACATTTTGACTGCTTCCCTGCGTTGATAGAGTGGCTTTCTGTGCTAGGTGTCCTATAGAGCACAGTGATTCAGCCTCCCCAATCACCTGGGGTAGACACTCTTGTTGTACGCCTTTGAAGGCTGGGTGCACAGTCTTGTTGTAGTTATCACTAGGAGGAAATGACCTCCAGGTCTTTCTCCTCATTGTTTGGTGTTTGGAACTTTTGGAGTTCTGTCCAAAAGGGAGCTGCAGTCCCTTAGGTTATGCTTCAGGCAGGCAGGCACACAGCCTGGGCGGGGTTGTAAATTGGGTGGGTTGGGGTCTCAGAATCACTGGAGCAGAGCAACCCACAATGGCTGCCCCTCCGCTGACTCCACAGCTTCTCCCAGATTTGGCGTCTCCACGCCCTGGTGTCTGCGCGCCCCTGAGTTCCCGAATCTCCATGTCAATGATCGCTGCAAACAGCTCTGCCAGAATGCCACTCATCTTCCGCCCTATTGCCTAACAGCCCACATCGCATTCAGTGAGACCCCGGAGTTTATAATCTCCTTCCAGACCTAGGTGCTGCTGCCGCCCCCTTTTGCCCGCGCTGCCTCTGTTTTGTGCGCATCTGTACCTCTCAGTTTTGGCACCGGGAACTTCTACTCAGTCTCAATGCACTCCTTCTCTTGCCTTCTAGTTGTAAAGCTTCCCCTCCCTTGGTTCTGGAAGATGGCTGTTTATTTTTTTTACTAGGGGCCCAGTGCACAAAAATTTGTGCACTCGGGGGGTGGGGGTCCCTCAGCCCGGCCTGTGCCCTCTTGCAGTCTGGGACACCTTGGGGGAGATGTCCACCCACTGGCATGCCTGGCCAGCCTGGGTGAGGGGCTGAGGGCCATTTTCAGGCTGCCCACAGCCCCTTCAGGATTTGTGCACTGGGGGGTGGGAGGGAGGGCTGGTGAGTGCAGGCCTGAACGTTTCCCACCGGAGGGCCCACAATCGCACATGCCTGGTGGGCCCCCACTGCTGAGGGGACACACCTGGCGCAGAGTTGGGTGGTGAGCCAGGGGTGGACGCTGGTGCAGGATCCCTCGATGGGGCCCTGCTGCTGAGCAAACACACCCGGGGTGGAGCTGGGCAGTGGACTGGCTTCGGATTCTCTGCACTGTGCAGCAGACACTTCTGCATGCCCTGCGGAGGCCCCCAGGGGGCAGATGAAGGTAGCGGACCCTGGACGGGTGCTCCCACATGCCCCTGAGGAGGCACCCGGGGCGGAGCCAGGCAGCAGACCCAGGATGGGCACTCCTGGATGCCCCGAGGAGGCCCCCAGGGGACAAAGCCAGACAGCAGACCCAGGACAGCTGCTCCTGCACGCCCTTCAGAGGCCCCCAGGGGACGGAGCCAGGCAGTGGACCCGGGACTGGCGCTCCTGGATGCCCCAAGGAGGCCCCTGGACAGACCCCCCTTCCCACACTGAGCTGACACACCTGGCACAGCTATGCCGGCTGTGGAGGCTCCCAGTGCAGAGCCGCCCTGCCAGCCTCCATCTTGGCTGGGTTAATTTGCATACAGCCGCTCTGATTGGCTGGGAGGCATGACTTGGCTGGTGGGTGTGGCTGTGAGCAGAGGCTCAGCCAGCCTAGGCAGGCAGTTGCAACAGAAGCCTCTGGTTTGCTCTAGCTCCATGGCTGCCGGCCTCCATCTTGGCTGGGCTAATTTGCATACAGCCACGCTGGTTGGCTGGAAGGCGTGGCTTGGCTGGTGGGCGTGGCTTGGCTGGTGGGCATGGCTTGGGTATCTCGGGTAATGGTCAATTTGCATATTACTCTTTTTTTATATTAGATTTTTATAATGTAGTTGTGGGAAGCTGCGCATTTAGGTATATACCTCATGCCACCATCTTGGTTCTCTAAGTTAAACTCTGTAGAGGATTTTCGATCAATAAACAGTCTACAAGCAACGTTCATACCCCCAATGCTAGGTGAAAAGAGATATTAACACCCAGCCACTCAATCCTCACAGTCTAGTCATACATAAGGTGACCAGATTTTAACATTGGTAAAGCGGGACACCATTGACCAGGGGGGTTTTCTTTCCTTTTCTTTTTTTTTTTTTTACTTAAAATATTACGAAGAGTAGTACATATATCTCTTTCCAAAAATCAGGACTTTTTTAAAACGCCGCGGGATGTGGGACAAATTGTTAAAAATCGGGACTGTCCCGCCAAAAGCGGTTCGTCTGGTCACCTTACCTTAGTCATACACACAGAAGTATACAAATTCATCTAGACTATTCAGAAAGTGACCAAGAGAGAGGTGCATGTGTGGGCCAACCTTCACCTGAACACTTGCATGTAGCTGAGCTGAGGACTTTAAATTGCAAACATCCCTGAGTACTGAACAGTGTAAAGTAGTTTTAGGAATTTTAGGTTCTGGAGTCAGATAAAAGCAGATTCAGTTCTTGCTTTGCCCCCTTACCAGCTGTATAACTTTGGGGAAATTACTTAACTACCCCATGACTCAGCCCCCCCCAAAAAAACCCCACAAAACACCATTATTTATTAGTTTCTTACCATCTATGATGGTTGGAAGATGAAGCTAAAGCACATAAAGGGTTTCTCATAGTGCCTAACACATAGGAAGCACTCAGTAAACATTTGTTACCATTGTTAGCCCACCATCTTAGAGAATGAGGGGTCCAGAACTCTGCCAAATTACCTGGCAGGATTATGAGCACCAGGGTTTATGCTCACATCTGCTCAGAAAATTTCAGTTTTTCTCTCCTAGGAAAGAATTTACTGACAGTTGCCACAATAGGAGGATAAATTCATTTGAAATGCACTCATGAGAACAGAAACTGATGCACAGCTAGTACCAAAAGAACAGATGCAATGCACAAAGAATAAGGAAAAAGATTGGGACTGTTCCTCATGGGGGGAAAGTTTAATATCTACTAAAATGAACCCTTACACACAGCTGGGACAGAGTTTACCGTCCAAGAGAAACCCTCTGACCGAAGATGAGGAATAACACACAGAATGGCTAATATTAAAAGACTGCATTCAGTCTCCTCAAAGCCATTTAGAACCAGAAAGCACTACCTAGAAATTGTCGTTGTTAGTAATTACTATTTTGCTTTTATATTCATCACGTGAATGTGACAGAATAACTCAGATTTCCATAATTCATACAAGCAGAGCAGGTAGAGACAGACTGCAGCTGAGGTCTCAGAACATGGTTCTTCTGCCAAATAGATAGGATTCAAAGCTTAGGAACGATTTCTTCATAATTTTCAATTTGGAAGAAATCTTGCAGCTCAACCTCTAACCTACATGAGTGCTACCCTTGTCACTGGATTGAAGTGGGGAAAGGATGCCCTGGCCAGGGTGGCTTAGTTGGTTGGGCACCATCCTGTGCACCGGAAGATTGCTGGTTTGATTCCCAGTCAGGGCACATGCCCAGATTGTGGGCTCAGTCCCCAGAAGCGGGTGTGCAGGAGGCAGTTGATCAACGTTCCTTCTCACATCTATGTTTCTGTCTCTCCCTCTCCTTTCCTCTCTCTCTAAAAAATAACTCGAAAAAGGCTTTAAAATGGGGAAAGGAAGGGAAGAGGGAGAGAGTAAGAAGGAAGAAAATGAAAAAAGAGTGTGAAAAATTAAATAATACAGGGATGAAATCAGAATCCTGTAATGCAACACTTACCTAATTCTGTATCTCCTCCCAGTCTGACTTCAAAGTATTGATACTCAATGGGTAGGAGGCTTGGTCAGGCATAGATAAGCCATTCTGTACTAAAGGCCACAGTGGGTTCATTCTGTCTTCAACAATAACTACAGTGTCCTACATGGAAAGCTTTGTAGAAAATTCAGGTGCTCCCCGGAGATCTGACCTATACAACATTCTCACCAGTGGCCTGGACGAGGCCATATACTATGCAATTACCATGGGCCAGTGGACATCTTTGTGAAATTTTGCTGGAAGGCCCAGTATGTAACCTACTTTGTTAAAACTTTTATAATCAGGATAAAGGGTATTTCAACACAAGTTTGAACTGTGCAGGTCAATTGAAAAAAGTCTCAGTGGATTCACGTAATGCAAACCTGTGTTATTCAAGGGTCAGCTCTGTAAGACATGTCTCGTTCCCTAGGAGGGCTCACAAGCTAATGTGTGAAAGAAGACACTTGTATCTTCATAGAGATTTAAGCTATCATAGCATTTCCAGCAGGACAGATAGTTTAGGAGACAGGAGGCCCAGGTGGGGACCAGCCACATTGTGCCCAAGACACCATAAAACAAAGCAGAAAGCTAAATGCCACAAGAGCAGTGTGAACAATTAGGACAGGAGTCTTTGAAGGGGAAGAAACTGCTGGTAGAGGTGACAGGGAAAATATAGAGGGTGGATTTTCCTGAGTTTAGGGAAGCATAGGATTGTGGTAGATAAAGATAGTGTGATGTAATGATCTATTCTAGATCAGAGGTTTTTGACGAGTAGATGCTGGGCCTGCAACATTCATAACACCTGAGAACTTGTTAGAAAAGCAAATTCCAGGGTCTGCCCTTGACCTGCTAAATCAGAAATGAATCTTAACAATCTGTGTTTAGCATCCACATGATTCTGACACATACTCTAGTTTGAGAATCCGTGATCCAGATTTAAGACTCTCAACATGGGGTCAAGAATTTGGATGGGGTGGGGGGATGGGGGGAGGATATATCTTTATTTTTACTAACCTATAATAAAATTTAGCATTTTCTTCCATTGGGAGTGCAGACAAACTATTTTGATAGCTATTTAGGATCAATGCTAAATCTTACTGTTTATAAATGCTTAATAAAGAAGAACACATATAACATCACAGACTTCTATAACAATATTTCAGCATGATAGGTTTCCTTGGTAATTTTATGTCATAATTATATGCATTAAAAACATTCTGAGAAAGTGTCCATTGGCTTCACAGGTTACCAAAGAGATTCCATCATTAAAAAGCTGTTAAGAGCCCCTAAGCTAGAAGAATTCTAGACAAAGAAAATTGAGCAAAGGCTAAGAGGTGAGAAAATATAGGGTCAGGCAAGTATTCTATTTTGACTGACCTGTGAGGAAACAATGGAAGAGAAAAAAAGTTTGAACTTTATCATCATAACTGCACTTTTATCAGTAGAGTCTTGGGGAGCTACCTCATCAGGACTTTTTAAAAGGAGAAACCCAATCAAATCAGGATTTTAAAATAATCACCGGGTTAGGGTAAGAAGAATGCACTACAATACAAAGAAACAGAAAGGGAGAGACTAATTTCTAAATCAGGCTCGACTAATGAACAAAATGACAATAAAATAAAAGAAGGAATTGAATACAAAAGTGCTCAGAAGATTGAACACTGAAAATGACAGAGGGAGGAATCGAAGATGACTCAGAAGTTTTAAGTGAGGGTCTCTGAAACAGGAATTACACCAAGAAAACATCAGAGCAGTCACGGAGAGTAAGGAAAGTGCTAAGTTGCCTACTTGTCATCTAGGGGGAAACACTCAGTATTGACTTAGGGCATGGTTCTAACCTTCAAGAGTGTTTACTCCCAATTCATCCTTCTAAACACCCCAAGCAAAGTAAGCCCCCTGTGATAATGTTGGAAGGGGACATGAGTCTCAGAACAAAACAAACAATTCTCAGAGCAGCGGGATTACAGTAATTTGTGAATGGTTCTGAGACAGTAGGAGCTCACCACACACTCACCAGATGAGGAAAGAGTTTGGAATTTCTTGGTCAAAATTCAATGCAGATGACAGTAGCTTCTGACTCATCTCTTAGACCAAATCTTGCCTGAATACCTGGAGTCAATAGAAGCTCACCACACACTCACCAGATGAGGAAAGAGTTTGGAATTTCTTGGTCTAAAATTCGACGCAGATAACAGGAGTTTCTGACACATCTCTTGAGCCAAATCTTGCCTGAATACCTGTCTCTACAGGAGCAGTAATTAAAGCCCCAAATTTTAACACTAAAAAAGTCATTTTTATAATAATTCCCGCACTGCTCAGCTTCCCACTGTCCCAAGAAGTCGGCCAGGACAGAAAGGAAGCCACGGCTGTGTGCTATGTTTGAGCAGTGCCCTCTACTGGCCAGTTCCGAGTTATTCTCTCTCAGTCTTTCTTTTGACTGCGAAATGAAAGACTTTGCGATTATGCTGTTTTTGATGGAGGCTCTCTAGAAAGTTCAGACCCCACGAAGGTCCAAAAAATTCATCAGCAATCTACTAGATCTAAAACCAAAATAAAACAATACAGAAATGGTAACAATGTCAGTAGGAAACTATAGCATTGTCTAACAGTGTATTTTTGACACTCCTTAAATACTTGTTATCTCCAGATAATAAAGATAAAGGATGCTTTCAATGTGATGTATATGACGTGATAACAAACAGAAGAGGCAAAGATATTAAGAAATTTAAAAGCTGTGCCCACAGAATGGAATAGGGAAATAAAAATCTTGAAAATATATCTTTTTAAAATGGAAACTAATTACCTTCGTTAGGCAATGTATAGAAAATGATTTTCGCAGTAAGTTAATCAACATACTTATTTGTCGAATCTACCTCAAAACTAAGAAAAGACGACTGGTGACATTTTGCCTTTCTTACCATTTTTGCCTTCCTATTTAATCAATATATATGGATGATAAATGTTAAGTCACCATTACCATCTGATAAGTCAGAAAGCCCTGATCAGACGTACAATTAAAGAGGTCTTTGTTGAAAATGAAAGGGCACAGTGCTGTTCCACTCTTCCTATAACTTAAGAAACAGAAATAGGGAGAAAGAAACTATTGTTTACACTGACATGTAACTTAAATGTCAGCTGTCCTTTTCCCCTCCTTTGAAATCACTCTCCTCCCTTACCCCTCAAAAAAAAAAAAATCTACTTAAGAAGTTACTAAAAGGTTCATAGGGGATAGAGGAGAGGTTGACATTGCAACTGCTCAGCTAACATTCTGAAAGACCTCCCCTTAGGCATTTTTCTATGCTTGCCAAGAGCACTAAGGGTCTATATAACTCTATCAGGCAGGGTACAGCCTCTATTATATACAGTAAATCCCTTTCTCCCCTTCCCAGCCCATCCCAATTCTTCCCCCAGGGAAGCAAAAGGACACCCCTGCTGGTAGCCAGACCAATTCTATTCCAAGTATCTTCTCAAACTATTTCTTCCAAACATTTACTACTTTCCCTAAGAAAAATTTTATTACTGGAAGCTCAGTGATTGACAATTTTTCAATATTGTCTTTTTTTTTAATTTATCTTTATTGTTCAGATTATTACAGTTGTTCCTATTTTTTCTCCCCATAGCTCCCCTTCTCCCATTTCCCACCCCACTCTCTGTCCCCCGCCCCACTGTCCGCATCCATAGGTGTACGATCATTGTCCATTCTCTTCCCGCACCCCCAATACCCTTTACCCCTAAAAATTGTCAGTCCACTCCCTTTCTATGCCTCTGATTCTATTCTATTCACCAGTTTATTCTGTTCATCAGATTTTTTATTCACTTGATTTTTAGGTTCACTTGTTGATAGATATGCATTTGTTGTTCATGATTTTTATCTTTACTTTTTCTTCATCCTCTTCTCAAAGGATACCTTTCAGCATTTCATATAATACTGGTTGGGTGGTGATGAACTCCTTTAGCTTTTTTTTGTCTGTGAAGCTCTTTATCCGACCTTCAATTCTGAATGATAGCCTTGCTGGGTAAAGTAATTTTGGCTGTAGGTTCTTGCTGTTCATCACCTTGAATA
>PVJC01055144.1:0-10287 GCA_004026665.1 Murina feae
CAGCGGGCCCACGTGACGCGGCCGCGCGGCCTGAGGTAAACAACCGCGGCCCCGCCTTCCTGCCCCTCCGCGCGCCCTGCACGGCTCTTCGCGGGCGGGACGCGCTCCTGCGGGGCGGGCGGCTTCCTCCGAGTCCCCAGCGGCCGCCGGGGCCGGAGCAGCGGCTGCGGGCGCGGCGCCCCGAGTCTGCTGGCCGAGCACACCGGCAGGGGTCGGGCGCGCGTTCCCTCCCCGCCCCCACCGCGCGCTGTGGCGCAGCAGGAATTTGGCGGGGACCCGGTCGCTATTTGCGGCTCTGGGCGCGCGGGCGTCCGACGGCTCTTGGATAATTTCTATTCTAGGGGCCCTGGGTCATCGCGCCCGACCGGCCCCCTCCCCCGGGCCTGGAGGGTGTGTCCCCCGCACCCGGGCTCGCCGCGCCTATAAGGGGCCGCGCGGCGGGCAGGGACATGCAGCTCTACAGCAGCGTCTGCACCCACTACCCAGCCGGGGGCCCGGGTCCCACGGCCGCCGCGCCCGCCCCGCCGCCCGCCGCCGCCCCGTTCAGGGTCTCCGTGCAGCCCTCGGGGCCCGCCAGCGGCGCGCCCGAGCCCGAGACCGGTGAGTGCCAGCCCGCCGCGGCCGCCTCCGCGCCCCGGGAAGCCGCCGCCGCCCCCGCCGCCAAGATGCCCGCCTTCTCCTGCTTCGAAATGGTGTCCGGGGCCGCCGCGCCCTCCTCTCCCTCCGCTGCCGCCGCCGCCGCCGCCGGCCCGCCCGGCGGGTCCTGCAAGCCGCCGCTGCCGCCGCACTACACGTCCACGGCGCAGATCACCGTGCGGGCCCTGGGCGCCGAGCGGCTGCTGCTGCACGGGCCCGAGGCCGCCGCCGCCGCCGCCGCCGCGCCCGCCCAGCGCGGCCGCTGCCTCCTGCTGGCCCCCGCGCCCGGCGCCCCGGTCCCGCCGCGGCGGGGCTCCTCGGCCTGGCTCCTGGAGGAGCTGCTGCGGCCCGACGGCCCCGAGCCCGCGGGCCCGGACGCAGCCCGGGAGGGCCCCGACCGGAACTTCCGACTGAGCGAGCACCGCCAGGCCCTGGCCGCCGCCAGGCACCGCGGCCCCGCGCCGCTCGCGGGCAGCCCGGAGCCCGGCCCCGGCCCGTGGGGCGAGGAGCGCCCGGCGGAGAGGAGCCTCCGGGGCTGGGAGCGGCCCGGCGACCGCAGCGACCCTCCCAGCGCGGGCGAGGCGCGGCGGCCGGGCCCCGAGCCCGAGACCCCCGCGGCCCGGAGCGGCGAGGCCGCCCCGAACGGCGCTGCCGAGGCGGCGCTCGCGTCCCGCTCGGATGCCCGAGACGAGAAGCTGGCCCTGTACCTGGCGGAGGTGGAGAGGCAGGACAAGTACCTGCGGCAGCGGAGCAAGTACCGCTTCCACATCATCCCCGACGGCAACTGCCTCTACCGAGCGGTCAGCAAGACCATGTACGGGCACCAGAGCCTGCACCAGGAGCTGAGGGAGCAGACGGTGCACTACATCGCCGACCACCTGGACCACTTCGGGCCCCTGATCGAGGGCGACGTGGGCGAGTTCATCGTCGCCGCCGCGCAGGACGGGGCCTGGGCCGGCTACCCGGAGCTGCTGGCCATGGGGCAGATGCTGAACGTGAACATCCACTTAACTACGGGCGGGAGGTTGGAGAGCCCCACCGTGTCCACCATGATTCACTACCTGGGCCCGGAGGACTCGCTCCGGCCTAGTATTTGGCTCAGCTGGCTCAGTAATGGACATTATGATGCCGTGTTTGACCACTCCTATCCCAACCCGGAGTATGACAACTGGTGCAGACAGACTCAGGTGCAAAGGAAACGCGACGAAGAACTTGCCAAATCCATGGCCATCTCCCTCTCCAAAATGTATATCGAACAAAATGCATGCTCTTGAAGTGTCTGAAAACCCACCACCCTGGGGAAGTGCATTGACGTAATTTGTGTTTGGAGAATTATATGAACTCTCATCAGGGTAAATAGCACTTTTAAAATGAATAGTAGATTACTGTAGGTGTAATGCCTTAACCTTTTTTTTTTTTTTTTTTTTTTTAACTTTGAATGTTTTCTCAGAGCTGAAGGTTGCTGGGCACCGAAATGATGCTTCATGATAGCTTTGTATGATCCTACTGCTATTTATAATTTGCTGTATAAAGTCAGCACTACTTCATTTGCAAGCTGATTTCTCACAGTGTATAGTTGTTCATTCCTGGTAATCTATTTTCTATAAAAAGGTATTTTTGCACAACATTTTAAAAAATTGGTGTAACTTCATCTATGACGTGTTCCATTTTGACAGCTTTCCAGCGTAAACCCAGAGAAGTGCTTTATAAGAAGCTGATGTGAATCAAGTTTGTGATTTGGTAGTTGTTTTATGTTGATGAATCTGAGTTTTACAACTCTTAGATAACTTTTTTTCAAATGGAGATTAATACATTCATGTTATCAGATAATTGGCCCATTCCATTTTGATGAAACATTTGTTTTTGAAATCATTGTTTTTCTAGAAATGATCAACGTTTTAAAGAGAAATACTATGTAAGGGGAGATTGTGGGAAGATTTTTTTTTTTTTTTTTTTTTAAGAGATAGTGCCAGCTCTTAACTTGAATGAAAGTCGGATATTTGCTGATGGCAGAGTGGTTAATTATTCTGGTTAACGTTTAGAGTAGATTGGTGCTCTCAGTCGTTTTTATTTATATTTGTCATGTTGTTGTAAAAGAATTTAAACATGGTGTAAAGCTTTGTGATAAGCCTCCTGTTTTATATAGCTTCTTGGATTCAGCTGAGATTTGAAAACGAATAGGATGGATGCCTCGAACCAACCTTTGCAGTTATTTTATAGCAGGAGACTATTGTCTTAATATTCTGAATACTAAGCCCTTTTAAATTCTTTCAAAAGGAAAAATAGGATTACCCTGTACAAATAAAAATGTCTGTAAACAGAGCTTGTACGGTTTGCTGGGTCAAACAATGTTCCCAACCTAAAATCTATCTCATTTCCACTTAACTACTGTTAGTCATATTTATTAAGTAATGCAGTTTGTACTTTTTTATTTTGTAACATTTTGTGATTTTTTTGTACAATACTGTATTTGTATAATAGAGCAATTCTCAGCTGGGTGGAATGAATAAAATGCATAGTTTTACTTACATGTTTGGCTAAAGTGGTTTTTATATAAAGTATCTGTAGAAAACTTTTGTATCTACACTTTTTTTTCATATGCACTAGTAAAGATGGCACAGATAGGAGAGAGGTTTTAAGTTCTCACATGAACAGGATAGGGTAATCAGTAATTTTAAAGAATAAGTCTAACATAATTTAAAGGTACAGTAACTCAAAAAATTGCTCTCATGATTTCTAATTATAATTCCTGTCTAAAACTTTAGGTGTACCTATTGAGTAATGAACAGGGAAGTGCAAGTATTGTTAACCAGCGTGATGTTTAATTATGGTTTTGTGTTTCATTTTCACTCCTAGCATAGGTTTTAATGTTTTAAAGCGTAGCTAAAGCAGTGCCCTAATCTACTTAGTCTGGTCTTTTGAGACCATGGGAATCTACAAATTTTAAGATATGTTATCAGATTGTGTTGTGCACCTGTATACATAATCCTGGGTATGTTATTGTAGAATAAAAACAGCTTGTGATGTTTTTACTTTTCACTTGATTGTTTAGGTGTCATGGTTACAGACACAATTGAATAGAGTTTGAGTTCATTGCTTAACCACATTTTTGGAATGATGCCATTGATCATCAAGTAAAGATAATTTGTCAAAGGTTTAAATGTTAACTATTCATGCATTTTTGGTTTTTTAGGGAAGATAAAGTTTCCTCTATGGATTCCCTAATTATGTAACTTAATAAGAAAGAAATTATTTTACATGAATCACCTGGTTAATTATGGTTCTTACACTTTTCTCCATTTTATTTAGAGCTGTGTAAAATTTGGGGATACTTAAAATATACCCACAAAGAGCCAGAGAATAGTTAGGTATAATTTTCTAAAGAGCATTAATATTTTAATTAGGTTCTTTTGTGTTCTTCTTTATTTTAAAATTAGGATCCTAAGTTCTTGATTTAAATTCTCAAGGTGATGTTTTTAAATAAAATTAAATGGGTCCTAAGATTGTATTGTATGGCAGCATGTTTTTTTAGTTGTCTTTCCTAAATGGTCTTTCCCATCCTTTTTCTATGGCTTAGTGTGTTTTTTTTTTAAGAAGAAATGTGGTATGGGCCCTGTGGTTCACAGACTAGTGAACCGATAATCGGTGGTGGTTTGATTCCAAGTAGGGGCTCAGCTCCTGGTGTGTGTATATGTGTGTGTGGGGGGAGGGGATTGCACTGGAAGCAGCTGATCCATGATGCATTGATGTTGTTGTCTCTCCATCTCTTCCTCTCTGAAATCAAAACTAAAAAAAGAAATGTATGCGTTATTCTTACACTTAATATTTATTCTCTACTGCTGTACTGGTTTTACATGTTTAGCAGTAGCAGTCTTGGGTCACTAAAGACTTAAAAAAGTGGAAATGTGAGCTATTAGTTTTAGCAAATAGATTTATTCCTTCATTTACTCTGTTTGCTAAAAGTAATTAGCTCACATTTAAAAATTAAATGGCATAGTGCTTCCAACATTTTCGCAAAACCTAATTTCTTGAATCTTGTTCATTTTCTGCTCAAATTTCTCTAAGATAAAATTGCTCATTTTACTCATTTTGCTCATTTTATTTAATTGAGCAGTAAACCACTAAATGATAAGTGGTCATATACGTGTGATACTTTATATTTTATGTACTTATAGTTCATACTAGGGTAAGGTGACCAGACGTCCTGCTTTTGGGGGGACAGTCCCGATTTTTAACAGTTTGTTCTGCGTCACACGGGGTTTTAAAGTCCTGATTACTCTTTGTAATATTTTAAGTAATAATAAAAATAAAAAAAAAGAAGACCTCCCCCCCCCCAGTGATGTACTGCTTTAAATCTGGTCACCTTGGCCTGGTGCACAAAAATTTGTGCACTTGAGTGGTCCCTCAGCCCTGTGCCCTCTCACAGTCTGGGACCCCTTGGGGAATGTCCACCTGCTGGGGTATCTAGCCAGCCTGGGTGAGGGACTAATGGCTGTTTGCAGGCTGGCCACATCTTCAGGGAGTGGAATCCTGCTGGAGTATCTGGCCAGCCTGGATGAGTGGCTGATGGCTGTTTGCAGTGAGGCTAGCTGGAATTTATTTAACTTCCAAAGTTGAAACTTTGTTGCTTTAACCGGAGCCCAGGTCGGGTTGCTCCCAACAACCCAGGCTCGCAGCAGTTCCTTGAGCCCAAGGCTGGAAGCAGGTCTCTGGAGTTTATTGAAACTTTGTTGCTTTGAGCGGAGGCCACAGCTAGCCTAGGCAGACAGGAACCTTAGCTTCCTGCATTGCCGGTAGCTTCCTGCATTGCTGGGGCAAGCCTCCTGCTTGTTCCAGCTCTGTGGGTGCCAGCTGCCATCTTGGCTGGGTTCATTTGCATATAGTCGCTCTGATTGGCTGGTGGGCGTGGCTTAGGTGTAATGGAGTGAAGTTCAATTTGTATATTACTCTTTTATTAGATTACATGCTTGGTCTAGGCACAAAACAAAATCTTTTATCAGAAGTCACATTTTATAGAGAGGAAATGCCTTACGATCCCTTGAACATCAGAATTAGCCTCAGCTTGGGTAAATATTTTTGTTGCAATGTTTTCTTTATAATTTTTGTACTGGGGGAAAAAAAAAAGATCCTGAAATAATCCCGAGGAAACAGAAGAAAGCTAGGTAGATAGGGACAGGGACCGTGGCGGTGAGGGGAATGAAGTAAAACCAGGAATCCAGCTAGGTGGAGTTACTAAAGTACCTCAGCTGGGCAGGATGGAAGGGTGCACCTGGGAGACATGAGCTTTAAAATGTATGCATGTTGCTAAGACAGGCAGCTTCCAGATAGCTAGTCATAGATAGTAAGGCGTATAAACTAATCCCAAGGATGTTTGCTAATGTGAAATTCTTTGAAAAGTCCAATCAGGAACTAACAAGCATATGTACAACAAAGTTTGGTCGCTTCTCTCTCCCAGAGTGCTGGATTCTTGGGTTAATGGCAGGAGATACACTCCCCCTCGCTCACATGGCTTACGGCCATGTGGTCCTCCACACATGGACTAATAGACTTTAATTAGCTTGAATGCTGAACTCCCAATTGTAAGATGGAAAGGAAGCTCTGGACACTGGCCTGTTTCTGGAACCTCAGCACTGGCTTCTCTCAATACACTTTGGTTCTGCTAACATTTGTTGTCCACAACATCATTCTTTGATTTCACAAAGACAATGAACTCAGACTCAATACCCCACATTTCAGTTTCAATCACACTACTTCAGTAATTTTATTTTATATATTTTTTCTAAAAAATGAGAAAAGTAAACTTTAAAATTCTATCATTGGTTTTCATATGGAGAAGAATCATTAGAGAAGAAAAATTTCAAATCTTTGGACATGATAATTTGATAGGTAAGTTGAATAAATTCAAGAGTATATGTACTTCAAATGTGTAATGTTTGCATTTAATAGACAGTTATTTATCATAAAATTTTTTTGGACATCTCTAGTATGTCTATAATAAAGTGACCAGATGTCCCGCTTTTGGCAAGACAGTTCCGATTTTTAACAGTTTGTCGCATATCCCGCGGTGTTTTAAAAAAGTCCCGATTATTCTTTGTAATATTTTAAGTAATAATAACAAAAAGAAAAGAAGAAAAAGAACCCCCCCCCTCCCCCCCAGTCAATGGTGTATTGCTTTAAATCTGGTCACCTTACCCTAGCAAGGAGACTTGGTAGAATCCTATTTTCTTTTTATTAGCTGGAAAATGGAGATTTAGAAAGTTTAAAAACTTGACCCAACTGAAAAGAAGTAAGAAATGGTGGACCTTGAAAATGACTTCAGGTTTTCTCACTGCATGGAAACACTGCTGCAATTAAATATGTTACCCTTTGTTCTCCGTGTGTGATTTACAATAATAATCTGCTTTGTGTTACTATTTACTGCTGTGTTGCTGACAATTAACTGAAAGAGAAGCTGGAGTGCTTCACTGGGCTGGAAAAAGTTTAGCTGAATCAGAAAGCAGTTGTAATACAAGCAAGTTTATTCTATATCTATAAAAGGCTAAGTTGACTCATGTATGCATGATACATATAAAGCTCACTCTGGTGCCAATCGCACACGTGTGTTTTGATCTGTCGTCGATTGTGAATTTGGTTGATACTTCTGTTATTGAGAAAGGGTGTGAATAGTGATATTAAAATATTCCTTATAATTAATTTTCTTTTAATGTGCACAAATCAGTGCACTGGGCCACTGGTAATAATTAGAATGACAACAGCTAATCCTACTAGAGAAACTAGATGGTATTTAATTGTTTAATTCCCCAAATAAACTAAGCTCACTAGGCATAGAGTTTATTATGTCTCCAGTTGAATCCCTGGGTTCTAACACAGTACCTAGCAGAGTAGATGCTTAGTAAATATTTGCTGAATGAAGGAATAAGTTAAAGGAAAATAAGATCTTTGGAAATGCTTAGTTGGTCAATGTGAAATTAAATAAAAATGATTTTATTATAAAATTACTGGGAATTATAACTGACAGAAATACTGAGCATTTTAAACGGAAATAAAAAGACATTAAAATATTCAGTTCTATAATGGAAAACTAGGTTTTGAAACCAAAAATTAGAATTTACTGATTTTATTTTTGTGTCATCTTCCAGAAATTTAAGAACCGAACCAAGAAAAATTATTTAAAAGTAGTACTTCCATTAATTTGAAGCGTTTTTGAAGGTGTTGCCTTGTTCAAAGGGATTTGCTCTGACTTGCTTAGGAGTTACACCCATCCCAAGTCCATTCTACTCCATTCCTAGTTTTGCTATGTTATCTTTCTATAACCTGGTTGGGAAGAAAGTGTATAGATTTCAAGCATGTTTTAGGATTGTTTTGTCTAATGATACTGGCTACATGTTTACACAGTTGATCAATAGGCTTTGACAAGTACCATGGATCAGATCAAAACATCTATTAGGGAGA
The DNA here is from genome assembly GCA_004026665.1 of Murina feae. NCBI lineage: Eukaryota > Metazoa > Chordata > Mammalia > Chiroptera > Vespertilionidae > Murina > Murina feae. The sequence goes on from PVJC01055144.1 coordinate 8,089, forward strand.
GAAATTTTCTATTACTGTAAATAGGTCAGTGACAATTATTCTATGATATTTTTGACAAAATTATATAAGAAGCAATCTATGGTACATTTATTTGTGTTTTTTATAAAGTAACTAAGTTTAATTGAACGTTCCCTTAATAACTTGGAGTTCTCCTGATGACATGGGTGTAGGGCCTTGAAGCCTTAGCAGATTGCTGAGGTGTGAAAGTCCCTATGTACTTTAAAGGACCTCAGAGTGCTAGGGCTTTTATCTTGGTGTTTTATACTTTCCTCTCTCTCCCTCACATTGATTTTTTTTCTTGTCACTTTCTAGCCTTGATTCACATATGAATTCCCATGCTGAATTAGAGACACCAACAAACATGCTTGTCAGAATTGACTTTATGATAGGAAATGGGTTTCTAGAATGCTCTGCTATGAGTACTTCAGCTGTAGTTTTTGGTCACCCTGAGAACTATTTTCCCTTCATCTTTATTTTTTACTAGAGACCTGGTGTACAAAATTTGTCCGGGGGGGTGGGGGGTGTGGGTGGATCCTCAGCCCAGCTTGCAACCTCTCCAATCTGGGACCCCATGGATGTCCGACTGTCACTTTAGGCCCCATCCCTCACACAATCCGGGACCACTGGCTTCTACCCGCTTGCCAGCCTGCCTGCCTGATCACCCCTAACTGCCTCTGCTTGTTGGCCTGGTCACCCCCTAACTACGCCCCCCCCTGCTGGCCTGGTCATCCCCTCACTGCCCCTCTGCCAGCCTGTTTGCCCCTTAACTGCCCCCTTCTGGCCTGGTCACCTGCTAACTGCCCCCCTGCTGGCTTGGTCGCCCCCTTATTGCCCAGAAGGAAGTCAAACATCCAGAAGATGTCTGGTCGACCCAGTCTAATTAGCATATTACCCTTTTATTAGGATAGATTTTTTCCCATCCTGGAAATACTGAATTAAGGGAATGTGTGCATTGGTATATTAAAACAAAACAATGTCAAAATTGGGGTTGATTTATCATTGTCTGGTTAATGTTTTGCTTCCTCTCTGCCATTTGTAATCCTTGGTAGTATTTATGTGCCTGCCACTGTTTTCCTTTTGCTTATGCATTTTTGTATTTAGTTTTCTGGTCCACCAACATGTGATAATTATGAGGTAATTCAAATATCTGGTTTTCATTGAAGACTCCAAATTATTATGCACATAGGCATGTTCAGTACAAATATTACTGCTCTTTTGAATTTCTTCTCCCTCATATTTCTTTAATGAATGTGTATTATGTCTATATTGGGTAAATGAATTTATCTTCTTTATCCTGGCCTTCCCTTTCCATGAAAGAAGAGTATGTTCCCCTCATTTTGATTAGAGTGGTAGAAAAGAGTCAGTATTAATATGCTATCAAATAGGCTACCCTGCATTAATATGCTATCAAATAAATAGACAATGATAACTTGAAATAATTCCATTGGTATTTGTGCATTTTATATTTTAAACGAGTTGAAGTAGAACCTCCCTCCCGCAGCATTTTATACTTTTAACTTTAACTGGAATGATTTTAGCAAGTGTTGAGGACAAGTAGATTATCAATATATAGAGAGGTAGCCTCAGTGATGTATGCGTGCAGTAATAATTGCATTTACACAAATGTTCCACTTAGAAGTTATCTGAATAATTTTTTTGTTTTTAAATGAATAGTTTATTAGAACTTACAAGTTTATTTATTTGACATTGTTAATTTTTTAAAAATTTTTTCCCTTTACTGACTAAGATATTACAAATGTGACTTATTCCCCAATGTCCCCTCATTCCCCCACTCCTGCCTTCGTCCTCACCCTCTGTTGACCACATCCATCGCTTATGCTTACATGCATGCATACCAGACTTTTGGTTGATCTCTCTCCCTTACCCCCACCCTCCCCTACCTTCCCTCTGAGTTTTGAGCATCTGATTGATGCTTCTCTGTCTCTACATCAATTTTTGTTCATTGGTTTATGTTGTTCATTATAACCCACAAATGAGTGAGAGCATGTGATATTTATCTTTCTCTGACTGACTTATTTCACTTAGCATAATGCTCTCCAGCTCCATCCATGCTGTTGCAAATGGTAGGAGTTCCTTCCTTTTTACAGCAGCATAGTATTCCATTGTATAGATGTGCCAAAGTTTTTTAATCCATTCATCTGCTGATGGACACTTAGGCTGTTTCCAAATCTTAGCTAT
>PVJC01055145.1:0-10285 GCA_004026665.1 Murina feae
TGCAGGGTTCAGGCTTTGGATCTCAAGCCATTTGGTCCTTACACATCTCTGCTCTGCTCCATGATGTGTTCACCTAGGTATTTCTCTCTTGAGGAGGCACATTTTAAAAAATGGTGACACAGCTCACAAAAGGATCAGGAATAGCACGGTTAGAAGACTATGGGAAAGCTTCATGAAGACAGATGAAATTGACCTGACTTTTGAGATATTTACAGGACTTTCCCAAGAAGAGCACAATAAGGGAATTTAGATGGGCAAAGACATTTAAGAAAGTGTGAATGGGGCCGGTGTGGCTAGGTTATGGTGAGGGTGCCTTTGGCTGGAATGGAGGGCTGCCATGACTGTTGAAAGGGTAAATAAAATATATTATGTTGGATTAATGGGGTAGAGTCAAGACTGTCAGCTTATTAAATCATTCTTTTAATGTCAGCATTCTGCTTATAGGGAGAGTACACCATTATGTAATTGAACAAAAGGGACAAAGACAAGCTCTAGGAACAGGTGACTCTAATGGGACATGCTTTAGAGAAGCCTGATGCAGGATTTAGGCTGCAGTGTTTCAAATGAACCTACTTACACCATACCTTACACACTGGAGCAGAAAGCTGCTAAGTAAACCTTAAGAATTGACAAGATCACACTTTTATTATTATGCCATGTCCCACCTACTAGGGTGACATAGCTTCATGAGGCTGGAGATTCTATATCTCTCCTCATTTTAGCCAACAAAGAAAGAAATCAGGAAGAGAGTAATTGGTGAGTACATCAACTCAACATCATTCATTTTGAGTTGAAGAAATTTTGCTATCATATCAATTCTGGCCTATCAAACTTAAGTTTCAAAATAGTCTAGTGGCTGGTTTGGCTCAGTGGATAGAGCATTGGCCTGTGGACTAAAGGGTCCCAGGTTCAATTCCGGTAAAGGGCACAAGACTGGGTTTCTTGCTTGCTTCTGGGAAGGGGCTTGTAGGAGGCAGCCCATCATTGATGTTTCTATCTCATCTCTTATTGGAGCCCTTTACATGTCCAGCATGGTTCAGGGTTCCAGTTCAGGGTTCGAGTTCTGAAGGAGGCCACACACAAAATGAAGAGAGAGAGACTGGAAGAGAATCAATTTGGAAACTGGGGTACCAGGTGTGGCAGCTTTCCTCTAGCCGGGTAAGATTGCCCACTGATGCCTGGGTCTCACCAGCCTTTTATTGAGTCTCTGAGAAAACAACCATATCCTTAGACAGGAAATTCCAAGCAAGAACTTACATGTAATTAACAGGTGGGGATTTGCTGTAATTAAGAATGTTTCAACTTAAACATAGCTCTGACCTTGCAGAGCAACCTAGGTAGGTTAAAAACAATCAGTTTCCAGCATCAAAACAACCAGTTTCCAGCATCTCCCCCATTTTTTTCCTTTAAAAAATCTTGTATCTATAGATCATAAATAAACATATCTAATATAAAAAAAGAGTAATATGCAAATTGACCATTACCTGAGACACCTAAACCACACCCACCTGCCAATCAGAGTGGCTGTATGCAAATTAACCCAGCCAAGATGGAGGACAGCAGCTACAGAGCTAGAGCAAACCAGAGGCTTCTGTTGCAACTGCCTGCCTAGGCTGGCTGAGCCTCTGCTCACAGCCACGCCCACCAGCCAAGCCATTCCTCCCAGCCAATCAGAGTGGCTGTATGCAAATTAACCTAGCCAAGATGGAGGCCAGCAGCCATGGAGCTAGAGCAAACCAGAGGCTTCTGTTGCAACTGCCTGCCTAGGCTGGCTGAGCCTCTGCTCCAGGCCCACAAGCCAATCAGAGTGGCTGTATGCAAATTAACCCAGCCAAGATGGAGGCTGGCAGGGCGGCTCTGCACTGGGAGCCTCCGTGGCCTGTCCCAGGTCCGCTGTCTGGCTCCGCCCCCTGGGGGCCTCCCCAGGGCATGCGGTAGCACAGAGGCCTCTGCGGGGTGTGCAGGAGAAGCTGTCCTGGGTCTGCTGCCTGGCTCTGCCCGGGGTCCTCCTAGGGGGCGTGCGGGAGCCCCCATCCAGGGTCCGCTACCTTCATCTGCCCCTCAGGGGCCTCCACAGGGTGTGCAGGAGTGTCTGCTGCACAGTGCAGAGAATCTGAAGCCAGTCCACTGCCCGGCTCCACCCCGGTTGTGTTTGCTCAGCAGCAGGGCCCCACCGAGGGATCCTGCACCAGCGTCCGCCCCTGGCTTGCCACCCAGCTCTGTGCCAGGTGTGTCCCCTCAGCAGTGGGGGCCCACCAGGCATGTGTGATCGTGGGCCCTCCGGTGGGAAATGTCCAGGCCTGCACTCACCAGCCCTCCCACCCTCCAGTGCACGAACACTGAAGGGGCTGTGGGCAGCCTGAAAATGGCCCTCAGCCCCTCACCCAGGCTGGCCAGGCATGCCAGCAGGTGAACATCCTCCCCACTGAGGTGTCCCAGACTGCAAGAGGGCACAGGCCAGGCTGAGGGACCCCCACCCCCCCGAGTGCACAAATTTTTGTGCACCGGGCCCCTAGTAAGAATATAAGAACAAAAAATGTTTAAGTCCCAATTTTAGTGTCCAATAGTTCTAAGTCCAAGTTTCAATGTCTGATAGTTCTGAGTGATGAACAAATGGTGGCCATGAAGGTCTGATCTTCTCTGGTTTGGTCCTTGGCAACCTGCAGTGATGCACAGCTCCTGACTGCTAGCATGGCAAAGCGTAGTCAGGCATCTTCCATCCTTGGATTGTTTTTCCTCTTGTCTTCATAGCTGGAGCATTTTTGATAATTCTTCTCTGTTGCTGGAATCCACATGGTCCTAGAATTGTTTTCTGAAAATATATAAACATATTCTCGACCAAAAGTTAATAACGGGATCTTTTTTATTTGGGATTCTTTTTAATTTTTTGCCCAAATGATTTTCCTTTGGCTTATTTTGACACCATGTATGTTTTTCATGGGTGTCTTGCTGTTATCAAATTAATGCTAAGTATTTAGTTACAGGATATTTTTTTGTTACATGGTATTTTTCCATTTTTGGGAACAGCTTTACTGTGCAATTAAATTTTCTTGAATTTTTACTTATTTCAATTAACAATTTTAGATACACTGTAATTTTTTAAAGAAAGGATTATTTTGGATCCTTGAGAAGGCTCTGTGCATTTCTGGTTTTAGGCTGGATTTAGATAGGGCAGCTGCTATCAGCCAAGTCTCTGTTATCTGGGTGCTGATCTGTGCTGAGCCAAGTTCCTGTATGTTGTCTGGTTCCCAATCTGAGCTGGGCATGGGAATCAGGAGTAGCCATGGGGGCAGGAGACCTCCCTCAGAAAGGGTGAGTGTTCAAGCCCATGCATTTTTTGGGGGGTGAGGATCTGTGCCCCACCTCTGTTGACCCCCAAGTTCTCTCCTGATGGCCCCTATGCGACTGTGCCTGTCTTAGGTTGTTCCTCCCTGAGGAATCTTACCCGTCTCTGGCTAACCAGCCATCCTCTGGGGCCAACCAGGGTGATGTGAGGTTCAGCTCTGTCTCCTTGGTAGCCTATGCCCCTATGGCCTCCACGCCCAGCAACTTCCTTGGGATCCCCCTGCCTGCTGGCGGGGCCCTGGCATTGATCACATATCTAGGAAACCCAGGTTTCTTCTCCATGGAGGGCTCAGCTCACGCCATTGGGCGAGAGACAGATTCATGGCACCAGCCACCATGAGGCTTCAACCTCAGTATGAACAGAGAGTTCGGACAACAGCTGTGGGCAATTGAATTGTGAGAAGAGAGACTCTCTTGGCAAAAGGGGCAAGAGAGGCCATTATAGAATGCTCGAGTGCCTTCTCAGGGGGCCTTCCACAGAGTGGAAGGGATTAAATTCTTTCATGTCCTTATTAAGTTGCTGCCAATCATTCAAATATTTAGTTTGTAAATTTGTTTGGGATAAAGGTACAATATGCTGCTGTAAAATATCAAAAATTATTAATGACATTGTAGAAAAACATCATGTAAGGATATTTTTTTTTGCTCTATGCCATGGCAATTCAATTTTAAACTGGCTAACAATTTATTATTATTATACTTCCTTGACCAATCCATGTTCCTACTGGATAAGGGTTCTTACCCGTGAAGGGTCAGGAGCATAAATCTGAAATACTTTCCCATTTTGTCCCAGGTAATATTATCATACAGATGATTACTGCTAGTATGGCAAGAAAGACGTTCTCAGGCGTCAGGTGTCTGTACTGTCTTCTTTACCATGCTCCAGGTGGTTTCTGGGCTGTTTGTTGTCTGGTTAGTTTCTCTCTTGGATCCCTGTTGCAGTTTAATATTTCTAGCAGGAATCCACACGGGTTTGGAAAAATTTTCTGGGAATATACAAGCATACCCTCTGCCAAAGGTTAATAATGGATCAGGTCCCTTCCATAAACCAGACTCGGGATCCTTCCATTTAACTAGACCATTTTCTTTTGTTTTATTCTGACACCAATGCAGCTCCATAGGTGTCTTCCCATCAGCATCACAAGTGAAAAAATTTAAGGTAATTAAGGCTTGATGCAGCCTACCCACAGGTGATTTCTCCATCATCCCCCCTTTTTGTTTTTCAAGTTGTGATTTTAACCACTGATGTTGTCGTTCAATAATGGCCTGTCCTTGGGAATTATATGGTATTCCTGTAATGTATTGAATTTTCCATTTTTTACAAAATTCCTGGAATTGACAGCTTGTGTAAGCAGGCCCGTTATCGGTTTTTATAATTTTTGGAACTCCCATGACAGCAAAAGCAGCTAGGCAATGATTAATAACCTGTTTTGCCATTTCTCCTGTAGATGCAGTAGCCCATAGGACTTTTGAAAAGGTATCTACAGAAACATGTAATGTTCCAAAGCGTCCAAAGGAATTATAATGTGTTACATCCATTTGCCAGATATGGTCCCTTAGTAAACCTCTAGGCTTGACTCCTGTGCTAGGCCCTTGAGGTAGATGTAACATGCAAGTTGGACATCTAAACTAATAAAAGCAGAATAGTAAAATTAACCATTTCTTCGGGACGCCCAACAGCCAGTCAGAGCGACTGTATGCAAATTAGCCTAGCCAAGATGGTGGAGGCTGCATCCCCGGGCTCCGTCATCTTGGGAGCCTGGGTCCTGGGAAGGCATCTGGCGCCCTGGGCCAGCCGATGCCTTCCCAGGCAGAGAAGCCTTCCAGAGGAAGCGGGGACCAGCCAGTGGGACCCTGCGGCCCCCTGCTGGGAGTCCTATCGGTGGCCAGTGCCACCGGAACAGCCTGCAGAGAAGCTTCTGGGGGAAGAAGAAACCAGCCGGCGGGACCCCGTGGCCCGCGCCACCTGATGGGCTTCCCAGGCAGAGAAGCCTAGGGAGTGGGGGGATGGGATCAGCCAGGGGACCCCATGCACCCTCCTGGGAAGCCTATGGGGTGGCCAGCGCCACCCCATTGCTTCCAGGTGAATGGCCCAGAGGTCTGTGGGAGCTGTGGCCAGCCTGAAAACCACCCTCAGCCCCTCACCCAGGCTTGCCATACCCCCTGGGGTGAGGGTCTCCACTGGGGAGCTTGACCAGCCTGCAAACAGACATTGGCCCCTCACCCAGGCTGGCCAGGCACACCAGCAAGTGGACATCCCCAGAGGGGTCCCAAACTGTGAGAGGGCACAGGCCGGGCTGAGGAAACACTCCCCCGCACTGCCCCAGTGCACAAATTTTTGTGCACTGGGCCCCTAATTTCTTAATAATCTGTTTTGCCTGCTGTCGAGTGATTGAGAATTTTTTAGAGAGTATTTCAGCAGGCTGATGTAAAAGCTAATGAGATTCTAAGGCTTCTTGTAATAAAGTAACCAATTGATCAGCCTGTGCATTTCCTTTTGTTAAAGGACCAGGTAAGACACTATGAGCCCTGATGTGAGTGATATAAAAAGGATATTGTCTCTGTTGTACAATCTGCTGAACTTGTTTGAAAAGTAAAAGTAAACTTTGGTCACTAAGCCATTTCAACCGGGCAGTTTAAATTCTACTCACTAGGTTCACAGCATGAAAGGAATGAGAGACAATATTAAGGGGCTCTTGGAAATCCTGCAATGCAGCCTTAATAGCTTCTAGTTCAATTCTTTGTACAGAAGTATGACTGGTCCATATGACTTGATCTGACTTTATTGTATGATAGGCAGCTTTCCCATTTGATGATCCATCAGTAAAAATAGTTAAAGCTCCAGGAATTGGTTCCTGCCTAGTATTTTTTGGTATAATGATGGAGGTATTATATAAAAATTGTAGTAACTTATCTTTTAATAGGTGACAGCTAAGTTCCCCTGAATATCCACTTAATCCCATTTGCCAATTTATATCAGTCTGAAATAACATTTCTAATTGCTTCCCAGTGGGGCTCTTCCCCTCTAAGCTGCTTACACCATTTTCTAATTTGAAATATTAGTTGGGCCAGTAGTTCTACATATGTAACCACAGTTTTAGAGGACTGATGCCCTAGGTGGATCCATTCAATAATGGCAGGAGAATTTTTATTTTGAAAAATGACTCCAGTGGGACTATTTTCAGTAGGGTTAATTTGTCTTAATAAAGGTAATTTGGGCTGGACTTGTGCTACTTGGGCTGAAGAAATTGCCTGCTCAACCTTTTGCAACTCATTCCTAGCTTCATCTGTTAAAGTTCGAGGAGAGGAAAGATTAGGGTCACCTCTAAGTAAGCTAAATAAATTTGTCAGTTCTCCTGTAGAGACCTTCAGGTAAGGTCTTAACCAGTTAATGTCCCCTAATAATTTCTGAAAATCATTTAAAGTTTTAAGACAATCTTTTTGTATCTCCACCTTCTGAGGCCTAATGTATTGGTTTTCAATTATGGTTCCCAGATATTGGAAAGGTGTTTCTTTCTGTACCTTTTCTGGAGCAATTTTTAAGCCCCATTTAGGGAGCTCCTCTTCTAATTGGGAAAACATGGCCAAAGTCTGCTCTTCCCGTGGGCTTGCTAAAAGCAAGTCATCCATGTAATGAATAATGTAACATTGGGAGTATTTGTCCCTTAAAGGCTGAACAGCTTGAGTCACATATTTTTGACACAAAGTAGGGTATTGGCCATTCCTTGAGGTAAGACTTTCCATTGATATCTTTTCATGGGTTCTATATTATTAATAGATGGCACTGAAAATACAAATCTCTGTTTATCTTGAGGTGCTAAAGGAATAGTGAAAAAACAATCTTTAAGATCTACTACCATAAGAGACCAATTTAAAGGGATTTGTGAAGGCGCTGGGAGTCCAGGTTGTAAAGCTCCCATGGTATGCATAGTAGCATTAACTGCTCTAAGATCATGTAACAATCGTCATTTTCCTGCCACCTTTTTTGAGATTGTAAATACAGGCATATTCCAAGGACTATTGGAAGGCTCTATGTGGCCAGCCTCTATTTGTTCTTGGATTAATTTATGAATATGATTTAACTTCTCCTTGGTTAATGGCCACTGATCCACCCATACAGGTCTATCATTTTTCCATTGTATAGGATCAGCATGAGGGTGAGGAGACTGAGCAGTGACCACTCCTAAAAAGGCTGATATCCTGCCTGAGTTATTAACTGCTTTCCTTTGCTTGTAACAACACATGCCTGTAAACCTTCTAAAACATCCTGACCCCATAAGTTGACTGCAATTCCAGAGATGACATAGGGCTGAAACCACCCTGTCTGTCCTTCCTCATCTTGCCACCTTAACACTGCAGCACTACATCATGTGTCATCAGGAACTCCTACCCCCTTAACTGAGCCCATGGCTTCTGCCATGGACCAACTTGGAGGCCAGAATGTTTTGCTGATAACACTAGCATCCGCTCCAGTGTCACTAGACCCCTAAATTGTTCTCCCTCTATTCTTAAATTAATCATGGGATGGGCTTTGCTAATTTCATTTATCCAGTAGATGTCTGAGCTTCCAAATCCTTGCATTCCTCTTTTCCTATTTATAGCCTCACCTTGTTGAACAAAAGGTAGAAGTAGTATGTGAGCAATTCTTTGCCCTGGAGTAATTTGCATAACATGATTACATTCTAGTATAACTTTAATTTCCCCTTCAAAATCTGAATCAATGACTCCAGGCAAGACAGTTAGTCCTTTTAGAGTGTTTCCATGCCTCCCTAAGATTAATCCTAAAATTCCCAGTGGCACAGGTCCCTAAATTCCTGTAGGAATAGCTTGCCGAGCATTATCGGGGGTCAATGTGACCACAATAGTGCTGTTAAGATCCAGGCTCGAGTTTCCTGGAGTTGCTCGGATGAGGGAACCTACTATGGGTTTTGTAGAACAGACTTCCCCTACCGATGACGGGGCTGGCCATTTCCCTGCGATTGACCATGCCCTCTATCTTGATCTAGAGGCTGCCCGTTTCCATGAAATTTTGATTTACACAGACTGGCCCAATGGTTCCCTTTCTGAAATTTAGGACACCGAGGGATTGAATCTGGAGGCTGTGTGTTTATGCCTCTCCCTAGCCTTCTCATTTGCCTACATTCTTTTTGGAAATGTCCTGCTTTTCCACATTTATAACATCTCCTATTTCCACCTATTACTGCAGCAGCGAGTAAATTTGCTTGAAAAGTGCCTGATCCCACATTCTGACATGCTTGAATCATGTCTGTAATGGTACTATTTTTTCTCAGAGGCATCAAGCATTTCTTGCAATTAGCACTGGCCTTTTCATAAGCTAATTGCTGAATTAAAATGTCTCTGGCTGATTCATGTTGGATTTGTCATCTCACTGCTCGAGTGAGATGAGCCACAAAATCAGAGAATGACTCGGTAGGTCCTTGCATGAATTTAGTAAAAGCTCCCTGAGGGTCCCCTTTTGCTGGTAAGGCCCACCAAGCTTTCCTTCCACAAAGTCTAATTTGCTTATATGCCTGTTGCACATAACATAGCTGGTTTTGTATGTCCATATACTGTCCCAGTCCTGCCAGCATTTCATACATTATTTGAGCATTTGGCCCTCCATTTGCACGGGCTTGCTCTTGACATTTATCCAAAAATTCTCCCTTCCATAATAAATAATCTCCTCCATCCAAAGTTGCACGAGCCAGAGAATACCAATTAGAAGGAGCTAAGAATGCTTCAGAAATATTAGTCATAATTTCTCCTATAAAAGGAGCTATTGGACCATTTTGCACAATGCTTTCTCGCAAGGCTTTTATTATTTTAAAATAAATTTTTTCATGTTGTTTCATTAGCTGGTTTGGTAGCTGTGGGTCAGCTACTTCTATAACAGGAAAGGGAAGCCTTTCTTCCATCGACATGCCCTTCATTCCTTTTCTGATGGCTCTCTGTATAGATGATTCTATTGGTGGCCCTATTGGTGGTGAATTAAATGTTTTAGGATAAGGATATGTAGGTGGGGGAGAGGGCCATAAAGGCCATTCCTCCAATTTTTCTTTATGCTCTTCTCTGGGAGGAGCAGAGGGAACCATGTGAAGAAACTCTTCATCATCCTCTATAAAAAGTTGCAGCAAACGTAATATTGTGTTCCCCATGAAAATTTTAAATGTTAACCAATTTTTTAACAAACACTTTAGGATCTAATGTACCTTTCTTCAAGGGTTAATCAAACAAAAACTATAAAAGAATACCTTTTGAAACTTATAATTTCGTAAGCATACAAACCAAAATTCGAATCCTTCCCCTATTAGCCTGGTTGACAAAGACGTTCCCACCCTACTTACAGATCCGGATTCTGCAGCTGGCCATGGGCTTTTGCATGCGGTGAAATCCCCTCACCTTCTTTCGGTAAATTTTCCACACCTCTTTTGGGTGTATTTTCCCTTCGTTCTAGACAAAAAATACCTGCTCCTTTCAGAAGCCCAAGTTAGGTGCCAGATATTGGGTGCCAGATGTTGTAGTCCCTTAAGTTGGGCGCCAGATATTGGAGCCCCTTACACGTCCAGCATGGTTCAGGGTTCCTGTTCAGGGTTCGAGTTCTGAAGGAGGCTGCACACAAAATGAAGAGATAGAGACTGGAAGAGAATCAATTTGGAAACTGGGGTACCAGGCGTGGCACATTTCCTCTAGCAGGGTAAGATTGCCCACTGATGCCTTGGTCTCACCAGCTTTTTATTGAGTCTCTAAGAAAACAACCATATCCTTAGACAGGAAATTCCAAGCAAGAACTTACATGTAATTAACAGGTGGGGATTTGCTGTAATTAAGAATGTTTCAACTTAAACAATGGGTGCATAGCTCTGACCTTGCAGAGCAACCAAGGTAGGTTAAAAACAATCAGTTTCCAGCATCAAAACAACCAGTTTCCAGCAATCTCTCC
>PVJC01055146.1:0-10287 GCA_004026665.1 Murina feae
CAACTAATATCTCTCTCTCCCTTTCTCCCCCTGTTTCCTTCCTCTCTTTGAAATCAAGAAAAGTAATAAATAATCAAACAGCTTTATAAAAAACAACAAAAAATCCCACTCACTTGTGGGATAGCTATCAAGGAGTTGCTGGAGATAGAATAAAGAAGAATGTGTGAGCAGTAACTGCCCAAGACTTCCCTCCTCAAGACTTTATTTTGGGAAAGATACTGGTGGGGCCACTTCTCCATTCAATTGTCCTGTCTCAGCCTCTGTGGATCCTACTGAGGGTCCTCAGCTACCTCTGGCTCATCCCAGCACCAAACCTACCTACTTCTGTGTCCAACACAGATCCTCCAATGCGTGATTCCAAGTGAATGCACTGGTTGCTCCACTCCTGCAAAAAGAGTCATTACTAAATCACATTAAGTCAGTGAGACTTCAATGCCTGCATGAATAAAAGAAATTCTGAGTGAATAAGATTTAATAATGGACCTAAATGAATACAGATAAATGCTGGTGGCTTAACAATGTGAGATGAAGAATGGTGCCAACTACACACAGGAGAATAGCACAGCATCCCCAGGGGAACAGTGGGACTGTTCAAAAGAGCAGCATATTTTGTGGCAGGAGAAAGTAGGGGAAATGCAGAATTCATATTTATGTGTCTGTTTTCTAGGAGGGCTTTTGCTGGAGAAAGTGGCCGCTTTGGCTAAGGGATATGTCAATGCCACAAACACAACATGGCACAGGAGCTACATGACAAGGATTGTCTAATGAGGATAACATTTTCAATAAGAATAAAGGGTAAGTGAATGGGGACAATTTGCAATTCTTATCTGAAATATTTAGGTAGTGCCCATGTGGTTAATTAGTTTGCTGATGTTGTTTTTTGGTGCCTGCCCAAGTTACCATCTCAAGTTCCTTACTGAGAATGAAAACAAGTGTTTTTCTCTGTGTTGATCAGTGAGGCAGCAAATATATAGTGTGTTTAAGGCATAGCCTGGGAATGGGGATCAGTGAGGTCTGAGGAATCCAGGAGGTGAAGGGAAACAAATGGGATAGTCCTGGAGACTCATTTCCTGTCCCCTTCCAATAGCTCACCAGATAGCTAGCTCAGCAGGTACCAGCAAGTAATGGAAAAATAGAGTCCCTTGTTCTAATGAGATAATTTCTTTCATCCAACAGCTTTCATGTTGGTGGTATAGATGTTTCTGCCTCACCTTTCCTATAAGCATGATGCATTCCATGCAGGCTCCCTCTCCACAGACCTCTAGCCATGGGACACATGTTCCAACTAAGTCTGGCCTAATCCCCTTCTATGGAGGCTTGGGGATTGAGTAAACTTTGTTATTGTTCCTTTACATTTTTTTTTTTTTAATTAGAGAGAGAAGGGAAAGGAGAAGGAGAGAATTAGAAACATAGATGGGAGAGGAGAACATGAAAGGCATACCGCCTACCAGGGATCTAGCTTGCAACCCACGCATGTGCCCTGACGAGGAATCCAACCAACAGATTTTAGTGACAGGAAGATAGCCAAGTCACAGAGCTACACCAGACAGGGCTCCGTTGTTCTTCTGATTGGAATTTCCCCCAAAACTGTATTGATACATTTGTCCTCTTTACATGCTAGGTTCAAGAAATTTTGTGCCCACAAAAATCTATAGGTAGTTAGTATAGCTAATATTATACAGAGGAAGACTTGGAGCCTGGAGTCAAGTCCCCAACCATTATAAGGGCATCATGCGTTCATATACGAACTCAAAAATCTTAAGTCTGTCTCACTGTACCCGTTTCACAGTGTATTAGGCATCAGTTCCTCCCTCTATGAACCTGTCTACATGTATGTATGGATTTGCCTGTATGTGCATAGATTCTGGAAAGATACCCAAAGAGTGGTGATGTTAGGTGTTTTGGGTGAAGGAATTGGATGGATGTTAAGAAAGAAGTGGAAGGGTGACTTCTGTGCTTTTTAAGTTTTTACTAGACGCCCAATGAACGAAAATTGTGATAAAATGCACATACCATAACATTTACCATCTTAACCTTTTAAATATATATTTTTTATTGATTTCATAGAGGAATGGGGAGGAAAAGAGAGAGAGGAAACATCAATGAGAAAGATGAGAAAGAGGAAATATCAATGAGAAAGCATCCTGATCAGCTGACTCCTGCACTCTGCACTCTCCATACTGGGTATTGAGCCTGCGACCTGGGTATGTGCCAGGTAACAAAAGGTATCTGCTATAAAGCTGGAGCACATTCTGGGAAAATGGCGTAAAAACTTCAGAAACAAAAGTGTCTAACATAGATTATTTAATTGGTTGTGTTACTATATCGCAAAATCTCTCATTTCTACATATTTAGCAGAGTATGAAATGTAAACATATAAAACTGTATGTGGGTTTTCTAGGGTAATATGCAAACTGTCTCCTGGGGAGTTTGACTGGGAGACAGGAAGTTAGATGTCTCACTATGATGTGTGCTGATAAATACGTGTCAGCATAGCAGGAAGGAAGGCCCCACCCAGCAGCCATGGTAGGGAGGCACTTCCCTGCCCTACCATCCCCCCAGGTTCTAGGGACCCTACCTGTGCACAAATTTCATGTACTGGGATTCCAGTATAAATAAATAAGAAGTATGTCTACAAGTTAATATTAAAAGGCAAATACCCCTAACAGCAATGGGAAAGCATCAATGTGAGCCGCATGCACATTTCCTGCTAGTGCATCTTTGAGGCTCATTCTTTTCCAGGGTCCTGGGAGTGCTTCTCACATGACCACGCAGCTCCATGGTTTCCAGCAGTCACCTAGCAAAAGGGAGGAAAGGGGTTGGTGCTTCAAGGTGGTCTAAAGAGACACTCAAGCAATTGAAATGGGCCTCGTTGCTACCTGCACCAGCTGGCTACTCTCTCCAGCAGACCCCAGGGAGCTTCAACTTGAATGGCCAAGATGGTTTGGGGGCAGGCCACCCAGGCAGCCCTGGCCCCAGTCCTGCTCACTTGCAGACACATCCAAGGCTCTGCTCCCCACCTCGTAGCACTTCCCCAGGCATGACAAGGTGGCTGAGGTGGGGACCTAGATGCTGCAGGGGCAGGGGGGGCAGCAGTAACCCTAGGTGGCAGCCACCAACTCCTCCCCCACCCTTATCCTGACCATATCCAAGCTCCTGGGGCCATAAGGACTTCTTGGCTCAGACCCAAGTGCTGTGTGGTGCACTTTGACCCCTGAAGGAGAAGAGAAGGAGGAGAATGGCCACACTGAGGAAGAGGAGCTGGGAGGACAAGGAAGAGGACTACACGGCCATTGACTGCACAGAAAGCAACTTCAGGAGGCACAGCACCTATAGGTACTCACCCAGCCCATGGCTGCAGGTTCTTTCCTCAAGTTCTCTGTCCTGGCCTCTGCTCTCCCAAACCTTCATCCTAACCTCCACTTCCCCCCTGACGGAGGGGGAAATGCCAGGGCACATCAAGTGACACACACACACATACACACAAACACAACAAAATAGAACAGCACACCTACATTTACCAGAGGAAAGAGGCTTGTGTTTAATGAATATTGCATTGTTGAAGTGTGTGGGCCACACACTGGCTCCCTCTTTCTCTGCCCCCAACACCCATTTTCCTCTGCTAAATTCGCCCCAGTGCAGTGTCTCCCTGAGGCAGGACCAAACATTTGGCACAGAGATCCATTGCATTCATTGTTTTCTCTCCTTGTGTTGGTTTGGTATTTTGGGAATGAAAGAAGCCTCTTGTTTTGCAGATGTCTCTATTTCTATGGTGGTTCCCTTTATGTTTTTATTATGTATCTGTTCTTTAAAAGGGACTTGTGGATTTAGACAGGTTGTCTCCCTCCTTGAGCTCCCTTTCTCTCTTTCTCTCTCTCTCTCTCTCTCTCTCTCTCTCTCTCTCTCTCTCTCTCTCTCTCTCTCTCTCTCTCTTTCTCTTTCTCTCAACACTCTACTCTTCGCATCCCTAGCTGTGTGGTTTTAAAATTATGTTGAGGAAATGGATCAGTTTGCGTTATGTCAACTTCAGAAATATTCACACCTGTAGAGAATTTTTATGAGTTTATTTGAGCTACACTGACAATTGCTGGGAACCAGAATCTCAAAGGCTTGAGAAAATGTTCCAGACAATGGCAGTTTTGTACCTTAGTTGATACATTACAATCCAAATAAGACCTACATGTGTTAAATCCATTAGCAATAGAATAACAAGTAAAATGATAGACATATATTTCCTTTATATAGGTGGGTACAAGATAGTTAATAGTCAGCAGTTAATTCAATAACAGTGAAGATTTTTTGGTCTCCCCTCGATGTGGTACCTATGTTTGAGGAGTCTAGAAAGAGGAAATTGTTATGGGGCAATCCTCAAGAGATGACTACCAGAGGCAAAGGGTAGAATTTAGTAGCCTTTTCAGCTGGCCAGCGACTGCAGTGCCAGAACCCACTGAAGCGAGGACTGAGACTGCAGCCCCGTCCCGATGCAGAAGCAAGTTTCTATTTATAGAAAACACACAAAAAGGTGACACACAAAGTTTCTTGCTCTCTTTCTCAACCCAGGATACAGCCTCATACCTTTGAAAGATTAAATTCTGAGAACCCATCATCCCTGGCTAAACAGTGACTTGCTCTTTTGGCTGTAAAAAGTTAACTGTAAACTACTATTGTTCCTATGCCCTGGAGCATTTATTACAGAAAGTTCTGCTGGAGAATGACTATTTATCTCTATCAGCAACACATAAGTCCTACTGAGCTGGGGCAAGTTGACCTTTACATTCCCTACTGATGTTTACAGGAATCAAATCCTTGATTCAGCATTCTCCTCTAAGATTCTGGAGTATTGGGTGTGTAAG
The DNA here is from genome assembly GCA_004026665.1 of Murina feae. NCBI lineage: Eukaryota > Metazoa > Chordata > Mammalia > Chiroptera > Vespertilionidae > Murina > Murina feae. The sequence goes on from PVJC01055146.1 coordinate 4,854, forward strand.
ACCATTAACTTTACAGCCTGGACTGGGCTTCCTATGAAATCCAGGAGGCATTTGGCAATACAGGAGCTGAATAGGAGACCTAGCAACAGGGCCCATTAGGGATGATAGGAGGGTGGTCAGCCAAGGGGACCAGGAGAAAAGGTTATCATACCAGTTGCTCTCCACCCATTGGGCCTCCTCCTAATCTGTTAGTCTTTTCCAGAGCTGACTGAGACTCTCTAATGACCCCTGAGAGGTTGGTGTAAAAACCGCAGGTTTCTCCTAAGGAGAGGCATACTCCGCCTTGTTTTAAGACCAGAAAGTCCAGCCCTCTTCTGTTCTGAAGGATTACTGTATTTCCTGGTGTATAAGACTTTTTATCCCAGGAAAATCTTCTCAAAAGCCCAGGGGTTATCTAATACATTGACTGTGGTATTATAAGGCGGGTGCTGAAACTTCCAGCCAGACTGAAAAATTCGTGGTCACTGCATATGGTGGGAGGAGCTCAAAAACAGCCACATTCCATTCATTTAATATCAAATCTGATATATTTTTAAATTTTTATTTGGTGTGCTTTGGAAGATGGGTAGTCTATATGGCGAGAATATCCCAAACTCTGTATTTTAACTGGAAAAGTTGAAGGTTGTTTTATATGCCCAGTCATTTCATATGCTGGACAATATGGTACTACAAGTAGTGAGCTTAAAGAAATTTCCAGCTATCCAATTGATTTCTCCAGAGTACTGAGGTCATGGTCAACCTGGCTAATCAATTATTGGTACTTCTGGTGCCCAGTAACCAGGGCAGCTGTCTGTACGGCTACAGACCCAGCACGCCCTAACCCCACTAGTAGGGGAACTAGGACTGGACACCTTTTGAACCATCTGGATTCAAGCCTGAAGTGTTCTCGCCCTCCTACCCCTGAGTAATAGTAAACCTGGGGCAAAGTATGGGCTAAGATACATAGTCTGGGGTCTGTAGAGTGCTGAAGGAAGGGGGAAAGGCGCACGGTGTAATTTCCATGGTGCAAGACCACCAGGTTCCGTTTGGGGCTACTAGGTAAGTGGGCATTTCCCCTGAGTAGTGTCTAGGCAGCAGGAAGATGGTGTCACACTTCAGCATGGGGGAAGGAGGTCAGAGGGTAGTTTGCAGTTAAGACACAAGTCCCCATCCCTTGGATATCCTCTAAAGTGATGGCCGCTGGTCCATGTCCCCAAAGGCATAGTCCATCTGGAAGTCCTTCTCGCTAAAAATTACAAATGTCTGTGTCCTGGCCCCCAATGGAGACATTTCCCCTCAAACCAACTAAGTAGGGCAGCTCAGGGTTGATGCAGAGTCAGCAGTCTGCTGTTAGATTTGGGGTGGTCTTGTTGAGGAACTAGAACATTGCATTTAGGGTCCTTAGGAGTCGTTGGTGTTCTGTTGAGACCTGGTATGGTATCATTGCTGGAGGTGGGGACTGGCTTGGATCCTTAGTTGACACCTTGCTGGAATAGGTGGAAGTTCCCTCTCCTGACCAGCTTCCTGGATTGGGGTCAGGCTGTGAATCTTTATTTGGGGCTAGTGGTGCTGGGAATTCAGGTTGAAGGAGGAGTCGCAGAGGCCCAATGGGGTTCCATTCCTTTGGAATCGCATGACTTTGGATGGTGAACAGTACTCCTGGATCTTGTTCTGAGACATATAGTTGCTGGCGCCAAGTCTTTCCCTCTTCCCAGTAGTTTGCCCACTAGTTTGAGGGTTGGAGGACTACTGGGTTGCACTCCCCACTTGTGCAACCTTTTAGTGCCCTTGGGCCTACTACCCAAGTCAACCGAAGTAATGCATCTGAAGTTTTCCAGAGGGTTATTGTCTCACATCCCCAAGATGCACAATAAAAATTCCTCCTCCTCCACATTCAGGGCACCCTTCCTGGGACAGACATAATGCTGAGCATGCTACAGTTCTTCCTCCAATACCTCTGACCCACAGTGGACTGTCTTAAGCTTGGTGTGCATATAAGTACTCTTTCATATGAATAGTTCCTCTCAGGTGGGGTATCCCTCAAGGAATTGGCAGAGGGCAGTGGTTACATGTGGGGCTCCCACAGTGGTGTTTCTTCCAATGACTCACCCATCTATGGTGTGGGTCACCTCCCAGGAATACTTTGGGGAAGGGTGGGCCTTCCTATAAGCCCCAATGAGGAGGCTGAGAACCAGAATACTCAGACTGGGGCCCTTTCCAGCCTGACCTTGTGTGGGTCCTTTGTTCGTTCAATGGACAATCTTTCAGCCATATCTTCAGCCTTTTTTACTTGGGTATGGCAAATCTAGTGCCTCTTTCTTGCAACCTTGACTGAGGTTGGGGTGCTTAGGCTCACCTGGAATGGGCTGTCCCAGCGTGGATCCAGGTTACCTTTGTCGTGGAGCTTCACCCAGACCAGGTCCCCTGGAATGTAGATGGGATGAGCCACGGGCGACTGCTTCTGGTCCTCTTTGTGTACTGTACAGCCAGGGACTGATGTGGGACAGTTCTGGAGTGCCTGTAAGGACTTAAGCAAATTATTATAGACAACTGGGCAAGCTCCTCTTCTCATAAGTGGGGAGGAAGGGTGATTGTCCGCCAACACGATTTCATAAGGAGTTAGGCCCTTTATCTAGGGAGTACATCTAGCTCTGAGTAGGGCAAAAGGAAGGAGGCTCATGCAGTTTTCCCCAGTCTCTAATTTTAGCTTTGTCAATGTCTCCTTAAGAATCTGATTCATTCTTTCTATCTGTCCAGAATTCTGAGGTCTATAGATACAATGCAGCTTCCAAGTTACCCTAAGGGCCTTAACTAGGAATTGAGTGACTTTGGAGATGAACGCTGGGCCATTGTTGGACCCATATATAGTGGTAGGCCAGACCATGAGACAATTTCAGAGAGGAGTTTCTTTACTACCACGTGTGTGTCACCTTCCTGGTTGGATATGCCTCAGGTCATCCGGAGAAGGTGCCCAAGAAAACCAGGAGATTGATTGAACCTACAACATTAGCGCACCAAAAATCCTCAACCTGCTAGCGGCCCTTTGGGGACCCCAGGAAGTAGCAGTAATTCATTGCTGAGTACATCCCATGGATGATTCACCTGTGCCCTGGGGAAACAAACTTGCAGATCAAACAGCCAAGGAGGTGGCAAAAAGACCAGTAGGGCCCCTTGCAGGTACTACTGGCCATACCCCCAAGAGAACTCCCACAAAAGCCCACATATAACCCTGAGGAAAAGCATCTTCCGAGAGGCTGAGGGCTAAAGACAACCCCAGCGGGTGGCTGGTCCTCTGAATGGGCGGCCTCTGGTTCAAGAGGCCTTGTGAAGCACTATCACCATACAGACCCACCAGAGCACTCACCTAGGGGGTACCAAGTTAGCAGAGTGGCTAAAAGGGACATATTATATCCCTGCATTACACAGAATCTCCAAGGACATTGCCAAATGGTGTTATATTTGTACCCAAGTGAATCCAGCCTCCTTCGGCCCTCCCCCCCTAGTAGTAGCACTCTGAGGACACTGATTTCAGGGGTTGAGCTCAGAAGAATACTACTGAGAAGTGGATTTTTCAGAGCTACCCATGGGACAAGATGGATACCCAATCCTGAGGCATACCCAACCAGGACAGAGACAGCAGAGGTGGTAGTTAAGAAACTCCTCTCTGAAATTGTCCCTAGGTTTGGCCTACCACTATATGTGGGGTCTGACAATGTCCTGGTGTTCAACACCCAAGTCATGAACAATGGACCCACTCAAGGTCAAGATTAAAAGGGCCCTGGTCTGAGTATTCTGGTTCTCAACCTCCTCATTGGGGCTTATGGGAATGCATACCATCCCCTGAAGTACTCCTAGAAGGTGACCTGCACCTTAAATGGGACAGTTATTAGAAGAAACACCACTGAGGGAGGCCTAGATATAGCCACTGTCCTCTGTTGATTCTTTGGGGGAAAAAGTACTTATATGTACACCAAGCTTAAGACATTCCACTGTGGGTCAGAGGTATGGGAGGAAGAACTATGGCACACTCAATATTATGTCTACCCCTGGGAAGGACCCTGAACGTGGAGGAGAAGGGGATTTTTATTGTGTATCTTGGGGATGTGAGACAATAACCCCCTGGAAAACTACAGAGGAACTACTTCGGTTGACTCAGGTAGTACGCCCAGGAGCACTAAAATGTTACACAAGTGGGGACTGCAACACAGTAGTCCTCCACCCCTCAAACTGGTGGGCAGACTACTGGGAATGGGGAAAGACTTGGGGCCTGTGGCTATATGTCTCAGGGCAAGATCCGGGAGTACTGTTCACCATCTAATGTCACCTGGTCCCAAGGGAGTGTAATTCCATTGGACCTCTAGGACCCCTCCTTCAACTGAAACTCCCAGCACCAGTGACCCCATATAAAGGTCCTCAGGTTGCAACCTGACCCCAGGTTGCAGGCTCAATCGCCAGAAGGGTGCCTATCGCAGGCAGCCAATCAATGACTCAATCTCATTGATGTTTCTCTCCCTGCCTCTCCTTTGCTCTTTGAAATCATTAAAATATATTGAAAAAGGAAGAAAGAAGAAAGAAAGAAAGAAAGAAAGAAAGAAAGAAAGAAAGAAAGAAAGAGAAAGAAAGAAGAAAGAAAGAAAGAAAGAAAGAAAGAAAGAAAGAAAGAAAGAAAGAAAGAAAGAAAAGAAAGGAAGGAAGGAAGAGAGAAAGAAACAGGAAGAGCAGCAGAGGTCACAGTCACAGATATATCAAAGGTTGACACTTGGCTCTTTCTATATTTTACTTTCCTTTTGAAAAATTATTTTTTGGTGGTATGTACCCTGTGTTTTCCATTAACACTAATATTATAATCCTACCTCTCATAGATTTGGCATGAAAAAGCATATTGAGGCTAAATCTATAGTATGCTGGGAAGGTGAGCGAGAATTGGAACCCAATATTAACTAACAAAACACAAAATTTAAGATAATATAGGGCTATTGATGGCTGGGTTACTCATTTGGTTAGAGTATTGTCCCAATGTGCTAAGGTTGTAGGTTTAATCCCTGTTCAGGGGACATATAAGAATTAACCTATGAATTGTCCTGGTCCTTATTGTCTGGTGACTTAACACTTTGCATTGCATTTCACAGCCCGTTCATTCACATGGGCACTGCAAGTAGTGAGAAAGCAAGCCATATGGCTCATATTCAAGGGGACCTGGGTAGCTATATCCTGGAGAGTAGGTGAGTGGGTTGAAAAAGAATACTTGTCAGTTGGTTTAAGGAAAAGTAGGAAAGAAAAGACCATGGGTTCCTGCCCCTTAGACTTCACTCACCCTCCCCTAGGAGAGGGCCTGAACTGCCTTTTTTTTTTTTCTCACAACAAATTGAGAGAAACTAACACTTAGATGGATGCCTCTGATGACTATCTTTCTCCTCTCTACAGACTGTGGGCTACTGTGTGAGTACAAGATGGG
>PVJC01055147.1:0-10284 GCA_004026665.1 Murina feae
GGCTGTTTTCAGGCTTTCAGGCTGCCCACAGCTCCCATTAACCCAATGTCCCAGCAAGGATGGCTGGAAACAGGTTTCTGGGGTTTATTTATCTTCTATAATTGAAACTTTGTTGCCTTGAATGAAGGCCAAAGCCTGCCTAGGCAGGCACTTTCCTCCATTGCTGGTGCAACGAAGCCTCCTGTTTGCTTCAGCTCCGTGGCTTCTATATTTGAAACTTTGTTGCCTTGAGTGGAGGCTACTGCCAGCCTAGGCAGGCAGTTTCCTCCATTGCTGGTGCAACAAAGCCTCCTGTTTTCTCTAGCTTCATGGCTGCCAGCCACCATCTTGGTTGGGTTACTTGCATATATTTGCTCTGATTGCATGATGGGTGTGGCTTGGCTGATGGGCGTGGCTTAGGTGTGAAGAAGTGAGGGTTAATTTGCATATTACTCTTTTATTAGATTAGATGCTGAAAGGTATCCTTTAACAAGAGGAAGAAGAAGAAAAAGTAAAGATAAAAATTATGAACAACAAATACATATCTATCAACAAGTGAATCTAAAAATCAAGTGATTAAAAAATCTGATGAACAGAATAAACTGGTGAATAGAATCGAATCAGGGGCATAGAAAGAGAGTAGTTTGACAATTCTCAGGGAAAGGGCTTCTAGGATTGTGGGAAGACACTGGACAAAAATCGTACACTTATGGATGAGGACAGAGGGAGGGGAAGGGGGGAAGGGCAGAGGGTGGGGTGAGAACTGGGATAAGGGGAGCTATAGGGGGAAAAAGGAACAACTGTAATAATCTGAACAATAAAGATTTTTAAAAAATTAAAATAAAATAAAATACTGTTTAATCTAAAAAGAAATGTTTATTTTCATAAATTTATGGAACCACCTTTGCTAGCCTTAAATGAATCACAGTCAGCACTTCTTTTAGGTGTACCATTCAAGAAGTTAGAAGACACCATCTTCATCTTTCCACATATTGTTGCCTCCTAAATGCTATCACTGGCTAACTGCAATTCATTTATCCAGATCAACAACAATTTTTCTAAGTGTTCAATTGCTTGTGATTATTGTTTTGTGAGTACTTTCAAACCCTTGGCTACATTAGCACTCTCGATGGCCTCCTTATGTTTTGAAATTGTGCTAATAATAGAGTTTTCCAGCAACAAAAACATTCACTTCTTTGTTTGTTGCATAAGAGATGTTTTGTGTCATGCAGAGGTATCAGCATGAAAGAGTTATCAGGTCAAGAACTGAAGTTTTGTTCCACAACTAATATATTTTTTCCCTTGAACAACTTGGTCTAGCACTAAATTGTTTGATATTGAAAGTGTTTGAGAACTGAGGTTTGAATGTAACTGTTTCACTGATAGTTCACTACAAGTAAAAATTGCACAATACCAATGTAAGATTAATATTAAGAGAAAATGTGTATGGGGTATATGGGTATTATCATCACGATTTTTCCATGAATCTAAAAATATTCTAAAATAAAACACTGGTTAAAACAACACGTGAAATACTAGGTAATGATAATAGCTGGGGGATAATACAATCTGACTCCTCTGCATCCTCTCCTCCCCTCCCCCATAGATGGTTAAGTTGAGGCTTTGTGATGTTAGGCATAACCATGGCAACCACTGACTTGGCCAATCAGAGTTGAAGGGTGTGGCTCCTCATTGTCCTGGAGAGTATATATAGAGGCCAGGAGCCCTGGAGTAGACCACAGTCACTACAGCAATGCCCAGGTTACTAAGAAATTACTGAAGCTGAGTTTGGATACTGGATCAAAGATTCCAACTGTAAGGATGGGCCAACAATCTTCAAGTAGCGAAGACAACCCTAGTGAGTCCAATTCTGAACTCAATTACAAAGTCAAGGATAAGGTGAGAATACCCTACTCATATGCCTCTTCTTTTTCCCCTGTTGATTCCTCACCATAGACTCTGACCCTGCCCTTATCTGGCACAAACACCTCCTCAAATCAATCCATTGTCATTCTATCAGAATCCCACTTCCCACCTATTTCCCAATTTCTTCCCCCAAACCAATTTATTTCTGGCTTTCTCTTGTTTCCCCACTAGATAATGAAGAAAATGAGCAATGCAGATTCAGTACTTCAAGCAAGTGGAGAAAATGAGAGAAAAAGAAAGAGCCACGTAATCATGTTTCACTACAGGAAAAGTAAGAAACCCAGAATAAAGCAGCCAATTGAGGACGATGAGGATGAGACAGAGTATGAGAATGAGGACAATGAAGAAGATAATGATGAAAGGGAAGGAAAAAGATATGGAGAAGGAGAAGAAGGAGAAGATCATGATGAAGATGATGAAAATGTAGAAGGAGAAGAAAATGGAGAAAAAGAAGGAGATTATGGTGAAGAAGATGAAGATGAAGGAGGAGAAGAAGATGGAGAAAGAGATTATGATGAAGAAGATGATGAAGAAGAAGGAGAAGATGGAGAAGGAGTAGGAGATTGTGATGACAATGAAGATGAAGAAGAAGGAGATGGAGAAGGAGAAGATTATGATGAAGAAGATGATGATGAAGGAGAAGAAGATGGAGAAGATTATGATGAAGAAGATGATAATATGAAAAAGGAGGAGAAGGAGAAAATGATGAAGACGACTATGAAGATGAAGAAGGAGAAGGAGAAGGAGAAGAAAGAGAAGAAGGCAAAGGATAAGGAGAAGGAGAAGAAAGAGAAGAAGGCAAAGGAGAAGGAGAAGGAGAAGGAAAAAGAGAAGAAAGAGAAGAAATCAAAAGAGAAGGAGAAGGAGGAGAAGGAGAAGGAGAAGAAAGAGAAGAAGGCAAAGTAGAAGGAGAAGGAGAAGGAGAAGGAGAAAGAGAAGGAGAAGGAGAAAGAGAAGAAAGAGAAGAAATCAAAGGAGAATGAGAAGGAGGAGAATGAGAAGGAGATGACTAAGAAGAAAGTACTACAAGGATGCCCAGGGTCTACCTGAAGAGGAATACCTTAAAGTATGTGTTTGCCTCTCTAGAGAAAAATACTTGAGAATTGGTCATTGTGTATGTAACAAAACCTAAATGGTCATCTTTAATAAACACAGGCATGTGTATATAGGAAATGTGTTTGTATCTCTGTGTGTTCTCTGATGATGGGAAGGGAGAAAAGGAGTGGGAAGGTATGTGAGAAGGAAGGGATGCGGAATTCTACAAGTTTGGGCCACAGACCATCCAGTCCATCATAAGGCAGACACTGATAACAAGGACACAGTGAAGAGTGAAGATGAATTTTTTTCCTTAACACTTTATCATACTGATAAGGAAGAAAAGAAGTTGTTTCTGCTTGTGTTTGGCATCAGGGACTGGTGCGGGGGGGAGAGATGGTAGGGGAGATGGGGAGGAGGGTGTTGTGTGAGGGTTGGCAGTGTGTAATAACGAATCTGATTTCTATTTTGTATGTTAGACTACTGACAACTTTAAGCCTCATTTATTTCTCTTCCCTGTCTAGCTAACATTTGGATAAGCTTATAAAAAAGGGAGTTTCTCATCACAAAATAGAAACAAATATGTGTAAACTTAACCATTAGAACTATTATATTGCCTCCATTTCCCATAGCCAAAGCACTTGCTGTCCTAAAATATTTTCTAGTGTACAATGACAATCTGATCCAATGAGTAATAAAATTAATTTTTTGCCCTCATAATCAGCTTGAGAAAATGTTACCCTGTGGACCTTCCTCCCTATTTATAAAATAACACCTTTCACCCTTGTTGACAAAGGACCCAATGTAAATGAAAACAGGAACTTCATGGGTATACATCCATTATATAAGACCTAGTTAGAGAAGATATCATTATCCCTACTGCTTCTGAATTTAACAGCCGAATTAGACTTCCTCTTCAACCTGGAAAGCATGATTGATGCCTCAGTGTGAATTCTCAGACCATTAATGTCATGTTCCCACCCATTAGGAATCCATATCTAATATTTTTAAAATTACTCATTCTACCCAATAAGAAACTGGTAAATAATTAGCAGTCATAGTAAAGTATTTGACTGACATGTTTTACTCAGTACCTATTTCAACAGACTATAGCTACAGTTAACCCACACATTTAAAGAGACATAATACACCTTTACCAAGGTACTCAGTAGGGTACCTCTCTAGTCCTGTTATCTCTCATTATTTTTGCAGATAATATCTTCACCACAGCTAGATTTTTCCAGGTTTACAGGTATGACATCACACCAATGACATCCTCCTTTGAGGAGATTCATATGATACACTTATTTGGGGCCTAAAAACAAATGAGCTCACAAAGGGGGTCGTCAGTACCCCTACTCACAGAAATACTCTACCGCCTCAGTTAAATTTCTGACAATGATTTATTAATCTGAGGGCTGCTCTAATCCTGAGTATGTCAAGAAACACCTTTTATTCTCCTTAGTACCCACATTATGAAAATAAGTCCACCATCTTTTATAGTTTTTTGGATTATGGAAGCGACATTCCTAATAAATTTTATTTAATTCCATTAGATATGCTACTTGCAGACAGGCTTATCTTGAATAGGACTCTTTGTAACATACAGCTCTAAAATCTGTCTAAATTACTCTAGAACAATCAGTCCTGTTAGGGCCTTTTAGAATTGCCTGTATTGTAGAGACTTTAACAACCTTCTCTCATACCTATTGGAGTCCCTGGACCATTCATGATAGCCATTAGTTGACAATGGTCTTCTGATTCAAGAAAGTGCCCTCTGTGGACCAATGTTGTATGCCATTAGTATGGCAACTGATGGCCACATACTGGACTTCACTAAAAGTAAAGGCAATCCCAGGTCCTGAACCTGTGACCCTCTATGTTCAGCTACCCATTATGCCTTTGGTCATGGATGCAACATTCTTCAAGCTCAGAGTGGCTAGTTGGGCTTCCTTTCTATAGGGTGAATCCTCTGCATACCCTACCTACTGGACAGGGTAACCTCTCCTATGCTCAGTCTCTTCCCAGATACCACAGTGCAGGAAAAGTTCATCTTTCTCTTAGAACCCTTGTATACCTGGAGGCATCTTAGCATCTACAGAGCCCGTATCAAAAGGAGCCCATTCACTTAATCAATGATTTTATCACTATCAAACTTAAAGGAACTTACTTGAGAGCTGCTGCTTTTTATCCCTTAACCAGTGTATTCATAATAAAGGACAGGACCCAAGGGTCAGCTCAGTTGGCTGAACTTTAGGCAATCATCTTACCACTAGATGTTCTGGACAACAACTGGTCTCATGTGTACAAGTTTACAGCTCTTTGGGCCATAGCCAATGGTCTTATCATCTGGTCTGGCCAATACAAATAATTCCTATCCAAGTTTGGCTTATTTGGACTAAAGATCTCTTGGAATATCTTGCCTCACAGATTCAAAAAATATAAAGGGGCCACATATTGCTCTGTATATATTAAAGCCAGACTACAAGGTCTCACCATGCCACTACTTATCTGTTCTGAATTCTACACATCTTTGATAGAGACCAAGGCACTCAATTCACTTATCACAGTATACAATGCTGGGCTGTGGTTCAAGACTTTCAATGGAACATTCACCTTTATAACTGGTCTCAGGATTCCAGTACCATAACTAATTAAACAAGTCTAAACTAAATTAAATTAACCATGGAATGTTTTATTTATCACTGAAACTTCAGGGGTGAATTGTAATGGAGTCTTATGCCATTGTTTTCAGGGTTTTGTTTTATTTGTTTTTTTGAGGTATCATGGTCAAATAAAATTGCATATATTTAAAGTGTACAACTTAATGTTTTGATATATGTATACATTGTGAAATAATCTCAAACATCTAAGCAGTGCTCTATCTTCTAACATAGTTAACACCTTCCTTCTTTCCTATTTTTTAAATGTGTTTTATTGATTTTTAGAGAGGTAGTAAGGAAGAGAGAGTGATAAACCATTGATGAGAGAGGAACATGGTTGGCTCTCGTGAATATCATGCTGAGTGAAATAAGTTACATGGAAAAATACAAAATTGTATGCTTTTACTCATATGTGGGATATAAAACAGAAAACAACAAACAAATAAACAAAACACTTCATAGACACAGAGAGAGAAAAGGTTGAGTGAAAAAGAGGTAGAAGAAGGTAAAGGTATAAAATATATGGTGATGGAAGGAGACTTGAAATTGGATGGTGAAAAAACAATTCAATATGCAGATAATGTATCATAGCATTGTAAAATTGAAACATATATAATTTTATTGACTAATGTTATCCCAATAAATTTAATAAAATTTTAAAAATATATAAGAACAAAAATGCACACAGTGCATGTGAATATAACCATAGATCATACATTTATGGAAAATTATATATGTAAATTTGTTTATATAACTATTAAAATAATATAAATGTATTGTTTGTAAGAAGTGAGGTTTTAAGTATTGTTGGTAACATGAAGCCACTACAGAGACATTTCTCTCCTCTCAGTCAGAAATAAAATAAAATAAGCTTTATTGTGACCTTTAGTGATAACACTGTATAGTTTTGACCAACAATTGAGTAGCAGAATTACATAAACTGATGTTCTTCAGCCTAAGGCAATCCTGAGATTTCATTTGCTAAAAAAGCTTCAGATAATCCAACTTGGATGTGAATACAGATTTTTGTGATCTTACAGAAAAAATAGCTACATGTATTTTGACATTTTTCTTTGACAGCAGACTTTAATACTATTGTTTGTTTTTCTCTATTAAGTAATATTACCAAGAAATATCCAGACTAGCATATATGATTTCCTTTAAAAAAAAGCTTAAATATTTGAGTATAGTCATCGCTCAATAGATAAGTAATACTCTCACTAGAATTAATTTTTCTAAATTAATACCACTTCCCTTACAGTGGTCACTATGTGTAAAATCATTCAATAACCTCTCATTTACGTTTTACAGGATATATATGCTAAAAATCTACTATGTACCAGATTCTGTTATAGATATTTAGGACACAGTGAAAATTCTCAAGATTGATCACTTTGTATGATGAGGCAGGTATTTGACAGAAGTCTTTAGTTAGGAGAAAGGAGAATTGCATGAAGGGAGTATAAAGGACAAAGAATACTTCCAATGGCTAAAACATAATGTTAGGGAAAAGTAAGGTACCTATGAGACATATGCCAAAGGATCTTTAATATCTGTTAAGTGATTTGTTTTTACTTTCTGAGGCAATATGAAGCCATTAAATGTTTTTGAGGGAGGGAATGACACAATTGGATTGCTTCTTGGAAAGACAATCATGGTAGTTCTGTAAAATGGATTAAAGCAAGAAGAGCCTATACATGAGGTTGATGTAGATGAGGCAAAAGGAAATTTGGACTTGAACTAGTGTGTATTTTCAAGAAAGAAAAAAGGGTAGGTGTGGAAAAAGTTATCACAGCCACTGATAACCTGATCAAAATGTGGGGAAAGAATCTATCAAATAACATTAACATTTGTACTTGAATGAGATTTACTGTCATAAGAGTCTCAGTATAAACAGGGTTGTAGTGAAGGCCTGTGTTACTCCAGGAGAAGTTAGAGCTCATTGTCTCTGATTGAAATAACAGAACATCTACTTTCTTTGCTATGTTCTCTCTCTGGAAACTGAAGGACAATGTTTAATAGAATAGTTACAAGCCCTTTACGCAGAATACACCAGTGTGTATCATAGCTCAGCACTTAACCAACTCTGTGATCTTGGGCAAGTGAGCCATCCTCTCTGTGACTCAGTTTTTCTATCTGTAAAATTGAGAAAATAATTGTATATATCTCAATAATTGTGTGGATTAGATATGTACACACAAACACATATAGGCATGCATATGTATAAGTCATATATCATAAAGAATATACCGTTAATATATTAAATGTTAACTTTATATGTAATGCATGAATTATACACACATTGTATTCTTACATGAAACCTCTAAGAGTTATATATTTTTGTAATATATGCTATAATATTTGTTGACTATACATTTATACATATATAATAGATGATACATTTTACATATGTATGCTGTTTTGCGTTATAAGACACATAAATAATTTATAAAGGAAAAAAGAAAATGTCATTAAAAGGTAAAGAAAGAACAATTAGGGAAATGAATAGAGAAAACTGAGGCAAAATATGCCCCAGACAAATCCAGAAAACTGAGGATAAAGTAAATAATGTTATTTTTGAAAATTAGAAAATCTTTGCTGATTTCCCTAGAGCAGTTTCAGTAGAGTGATGTGGATAGGAGTAAGATTTCCAAAGGGTAGTGAGAAGGTCTGCACTGAGAAAGTAGAATAAAAAAATTACGCAGTTTATCTTTTCATAAGTTTGTCCCTCTGTGTGTGGATGAATCAGAGGATATTTTGTATTATTTTGAAAAAATGATAGTTGAGCATATGTTTTGAAAGAGAGGAAGGAGCTAGTGAAGTAAAAAATAAAAATAAAAAGAGAGTGGGAGTAGAGGGAGAGGGGACAAAGAGAGGAACAGGAAAAAATCAGGTATGGGACTTAAACTTGGAAAATGAAATGAGAGGAAATTCCTCAAAGGTAATTGAGAACAAAGAGAGGGAAAGGACCTGATAAGTAAAATCTGAGAGTGAGATAATCTGAGACAGACACTCATGTGTGTATTTTGTTTTTTATTTATGGATAGTTTATATACAATATTATAATAATTTCAGTTGTACAGCAGAGTGATTAATATTTTATATATCTGCCTAGAGGTCCAGGGCACAAATTTGTGTATCAGTGGGGGCCCTTGGCCTGGCCTGCGAGATCAGGCTAAAACCGGCTCTCTGACATTCCTGAGAGGTTCTGGACTGCAAGAGGGCACAGGTCAGGCTGAAGGACTCCACCTGTGCACGATCAGGCTGGGGAGGGGACTTGGAAGGTTGGCCAGCCAGGGAGTTACCACAGGAGGGCTCCAGGGCATGTCCGGCCCATCTCATTCAGTCCCAATAGACCAGACCCCAACAGCAAGCTAACCTGCTGGTTGGAGCATCTTTTCCCTGGTAGTCAGTCAGTGCATGTCATAGCGAGCAGTTGAGCAGCTTTAGCATACCATTAGCATACCATTAGCATATGTTTTGATTGGTTGAATACCCAATCCATCAACTGGACACTTAGCATAGTAGGCGCTTATTATGTAGGGATGATATGGTAGGTCCTTATTAAGACTTACCCCAAATTACCATGGCAAATCTAGTAATCATCTGTCACCATACAAAGTTATTATGATACTAGAGGCCCAGTGCACAAATTCATTCACAGGTGGTATGTGGCCAGCCCATCCTGATGGGAGCCCACCAGGCTTGGCAAGTGTTGGGGAGGGGCTGCACATTGTTGGCTGGCTGCCCCACAATTGAGGTTGGGACAATTTGAGGTGTGGCTATCTGGGGGCAGGGCCATGGGCAGGTTTGGTTGGGGGAGGGGCCTTGGGCAGTTGGTAGCTGGCCCAATTCCTGATCAGGGTGTTGTTAGTTAATCAGGGCCAGGCTGATCAGGGGTGCGGATTGGGGACCAAATAAGGCTGGTTGGCTGTTACAGTGCACATCACAACCACCAGTCATTCTGCTCATTCTGGTCATCCTGTCATTCAGATCACTGGGTATCTAATCTAATAAAATAGTAATATGCTAATTAACCCTCACTCCGTTACACCTAAGCCGCACCCACTAGGAAAGCCATGCCCACCAGCCAATCAGAGAGACAGTATGCAAATTAACCCAGCCATTATGGTGGCCGGCAGCCACGGAGCTAGAGCAAACAGGAAGCCAGCAATGGAGGAAACTGCCTGCCTAGACCAGCTGTGGTCTCCACTCAAGGCAACAAAGTTTCAATTATAGAAGATAAACCCCCAGAAACCTGCTTCCAGCCAGCCTTACTGGGACTTTGGGTCAAAGGGAGCTGTGGCCAGCCTACAAACAGCACTCAGCCCCTCACCCAGGCTGGCCAGGCACCCCAGTAGATACCTGAACCCTGTAGGGATTGTGGGCAGCCTGAAAATGGCCCTCAGCCCCTTACCCAGGCTGGCCACACCCCCATGAGGTGAGGGCTCCCACTGGGGGCTTGGCCAGCTTGCAAACAGCCATCAGCCCCTCACCCAGGCTGGCCAGGCATGCCAGCAGGTGGACATCCCCTGAGGGGTCCCAGACTGCGAGAGGGCACAGGCCGGGCTGAGGGACCTCCCTAGTGCACAAATTTTGTGCACCAGGCCCCTAGTGCATATATATATATATATATATATATATATATATATATATATATATATATATATATAAATACACA
>PVJC01055148.1:0-10284 GCA_004026665.1 Murina feae
TGGAGGGGAGACTGGTGGGGGCCGCAGACACCGCCTTGAGGACTCCCTGGAGTGTCGGGGTTCAGCCCCTCGCCCCACAGCTCGCCGGCTCCGTCCCTGGGCTCGTGCGGTGCCTCCGCTTCGCTCACTGCAGACGGGAGACGGTCGGGTCTGCCCTGGGCGCTCTGTGCCGCCCGCGCAGCAGTTAGACCAGCACCTGCCCGGCCAGAGCCGCTCACCTGTCGGAGGGGGACCCGCTGCACCTGCCCCGGCCCCTACGGACGGATGGACGGACTGACGGACTCGCGGAGGCTTCGGGCTTCCGGCCTCCCGGCCGCGGTCCCGCTGCGGCAGGTGGGCGGCGGGGGCGGTGCCTCTCCTTCCCGAAGGGGCCGGAGGCCGCCGCCCGGGGGCGCTGCGCCTCTGCCCGCCTCTCGCCCCGGGTTTGCCCGCCGCCGGCGCTGCGTGGCCCCCAGTCCCGACCCCAGAGCAGGATGCGGTGCCTCGGCGTCCAGAGCCCGGTGAGTGCCGCCCGGGAAGGGCAGGGGAGGGCAGGGGAGGGAAGAGACGCGGGGCAGGGACCGGGGCCCCACCTGCGCGCACCTGCCCCACCTGCGCCCATAGAGCCCTGCCCGCACCCGAACCCGGGGACCCCGCTCTGCTGGGCGCTGGGGACGGGGGAGGCCGCCCCAGGTGCACCGCCAGGTGGGGACTTAGCGGCTGGGACCTCCCACCCTCCCACCCACCCACCGAGGAGCAGGTGTTCGTGAGCTCCCAGAACCGCAGGCCGGGAACAAACACACACAAAGGAAGTTCCTGGGTGCAGCCCTCCAGCGAGTTTGGGCCGCCCCAGGTGGGGCCCGCAGGGTGACCGCCCCCCATTCTTCCGTGCCCCCCTCTTTTCCTGGCAGGTTTCTGCAGAGAGAACCCCCCGGCAAAGAGCGTGGCGGCCTCAGATTTACAGGAAATGCACCGACACGGCCTGGCTGCTCCTGTTCTTCCTCTTCTGGGCGGGTTTGGTGAGCGAGGCCACCTGGCGGGGAGGAGACCTGTGTGTGGGTCCCCACAGAGCTGTGCCCACCTGACTCACATGTCTGGGCCTTTCCCGCGAAGCCTGGGTGTGTGTGTGTGGGGGGGGGGTAGGGGCTACCAGGTGGAAGCTGCTGCCACGACGAGAGAGGCACCTGCCCATCCCGGAATGCTCGGCAGGTGTGTCGCTCACTTGGGCAGCTGCCTGGGCCTGCAGGGCGTCCGAACAGAAGGCTTCATTAGGGTCCGAGGCAGTGGGGTAGGAGCGGAGGCTGTGGGCATGGGAGCCGGGGAATGGGGTCTTTTCATAGCCCGCGGCCGACTCTCTCTCTCCCACACTCACTCCTGGAGGTGCGCACCATCTCAGCCCCCAGGTGCATCGTCCCTCAGGCAGCTGCTGTTCCTTTAACACAGGACAGTCCAAGCTGAGCCTGGAAATAGATGGATCTTAGCCGAGGGAAGCCGGTCTGTGCCACGAACCCGCTAGTGAGGTAGCTGACCACCGCCCCCCAACCCCCAGCCCCAGTTTCCAGGTCTGTGGTTGCCGGCCGACCTCCCCAGGCTGTGCGTCTGGGTCCTGGGCATGTCCCGTGGACCCTTGAGGCCCTGCGCTGCCTCAGAGCCGTGCCAGCAGCAGGGAGAGCCTCCCGCAGGCTCACAGGCCGCGCGGGAGAAACCGTCCATGCGGTGGAGGCTGCCTTTGCGGGCGACGGACCCACAGAGCCCGCTGTTCGCACTAGCGAGGCGCTGCCTGTGCTGAGAAGCGTCCAAGTGGCATAGATTCTGAGATGCCGTGTCTCTCTTCCCCATTCCTCTCTGTCTGGAAAAGCGTCGGTGGTTGGCTTTCCCACCTGGTTCCACACAGACAGGCCTGGCCGCGAAGGGGTAACCGATGTCTGTGTTGCCGTCTCGCGGCCGCGGGGCTGCCCGCAGGTGGCTGGGTTCGTGCCGGCCCGCGGTTGCAGGGCGTGCTCTTTCTGCCTCTGCTGACGGGCATCTTTCTGACCCGGCTGGGTCCCTGGCCCAGGCTGGGTCCTGCAGGCTGTTGTCTTGGTTTCTAAGTGAATGAGTGTGGTGCAGACCCCCTGTAGCATCCGGCTTGGACAGTGCGCCTGGGAAACGCATGGTGTCCCCACGGTGCGTCCCCGAGGTGCGCCGCGCCCCCCGCCGGACCCACGCTGGCGTCCTGAGTCCTGGGCGGTGCTCTGCGCGGCTGGGAGACTCACACCCTGTGTTTGTGCTCGCGGACCTGACTCAGTCTGCCAGGCCCCCCAGTGCTTGTCACTGGGACTGGACTTTTGAGGTGGAATTTCAAATATTCCACCTTCACTGTGAAACTGGGTAGAAGTGACTGTCAGTTGCAGGACGTTCTTGTCCCGCAGAATGGTTGGTGTCTATCAGCTGTGTTGCCTCAGCCCTTCAGGGTCAGTTTTTGCAAAGCAAGAACAGAAAGGGGGCGAGAAGGAGAGGAGGAGGAAGGGAGGGTAGGAAGGAAGGAAACCTGGGGATAGAAGGAAGGGATGGATGGGTGGACGGACAGACGTCTGAAAATTCGGGAAAGAAGTGGCATAGCCCTGGCCCTTGGATAGGAGCTGAGTGACCTGGTGAACGTGTGAGGGGGAGCAGTTTGTTTGGTTTCATTCATGTCAGCATTGGGGGGTGGGGAGCGCCCCTGAGCCCCTGGCCGGGCTCTCACGTGCCGCCTGGGCTTCCCCAGATGTTCATCGCGGGCTCCGCGGTGGCGGCCGGAGCCCCCGGAAGGCTGCTCTTCGGCCACGACAGCTTCGGCAACGTGTGCGGCAGGAAGAACTCCCCAGTGGAAGGGGCCCCTCTTTCGGGGCGGGACATGACCCTGAAAAGGTAAGCGTCCCCGTGAACTCCCAACCTGCAGGGGGCTCCGCGTCTGACTTGGCGGCCATTGGTCATGCTGAGCCTGGGACCGTTTTTCCCGTTAAAACTCTGTGCGGCCACAGCTTCAGAATCAGCAGCCCTCAGGTCAGATTCGCCGCTGCTGCCTGTGGGCTGTGTGCCCCGGCCGCCCGGGCAGAGCCCTCCCCCTCTCCCGCTGGGTGCCCTCCTGTGAGGCCTGCTTCATGATCCCACCTGGCCTGGCTGTTGCCAGGGTCGCGATGCACTGCCCCGGCGACAGCTCACTGAACCTTAGTTGTGCCATCCGCCTCCTCGCGTGTCGTCCAGTGGCATGCGAGCAAGGGCACACCATCCCCCGTGCTGTTTCGATGGAGAAATGCCCGCGTCCCGACTGGGAGTGCCGGGGACTGTACCCCCGCCCCTGTCTGCGCTCTCGTCGGTGGCCCGTGGCACAGGGAGAGGCAGGCCTCTGGGTCGCAGCCTCCCCTCCTGCGGCTCTGGGTCCAGCTACTCTCTGGAGTAGATGGACTCGGGGCCGAGGTGCGTCCTGTGCGTTTCCTAGAGCAGCCTGTGTGCTGGCCGCCTCCGGGCCCCTGGGAGGTCCCGGCAGCCCCTCCCCCTCAGGCAGCTCCTACTGTGATCCCCCAGACAACGCCAGAGCTGGACGCGCGCTAGTTAAAATGTTTCGTATGCATTTGTGCAAGCTACTAGCAAAGTCCGTAGAGACAAGTCTAGCTTTGTTATTATTATGATTTTTAAATATGTCTTTATTGATTTGAGAGAGAGAGGAAGGGACAGGGAGAGAAACATCAGTGATGAGAGAGAGACGTTGCTTGCTGCCTCCTGCACGCCCCTACCTGGGATGGAGCCCACCACCCCGGCATGTGCCCTGACCGGGAATCTGACCGGTGGCCGGGTTCACGGGTGGCAGCTCAGCCACTGAGCCCCGTTCACCGGGCCAGGTAACAGTTGAGTGTGGTTCGGCCGCGATGGCCCCGGGCGAGGCGCGCGCTGACTTCTGCGGAGGCATTTTTTAAGGCCCACGCCGACCCCCGGGAGAAGACCTGCTGTCGTCTGAGGCGGCCCCTCCTGCCTCCTGTCTCCCAGACACGTGTTCTTCATGGATTCCTGCCACCCGGACAGCAAGGATGGCCGGCTCGGCTCCACCGCCCTCTGCGTGGCCAGCTGCCCCGAAGAGCAGCTCCACACCCTGGACGAAGTGCAGCTTTTCGCCAACAACACGGGTGGGCTCCGAGGGGCCCCGAGGGCGGGCCCTGCCCCAGCGGGAGCCGTGGTGGGGTCACGGGTGCACACCTGCAGGAGACAGCCTGCCCTTGGGCCCCCCTTGACCTCAGGTGGCACCTGTGCTCTCCGTCTCTAGCCCCCCCCCCCCAGCCCCCTTTCTAGATCCCAGGGACTCATCCCGTCCCCGCTGTTTTGTGAAAGGACGGGTTGCCGTGCTGGCTCCCCCCGGGGACAGGGCCCAGGTCTTACAGTCTGCGCGTCTCCTGCTTCCAGGGTCCTTCCTGTGTGTGTACAGCTTGAGTCCCGACAACTACACCCAGAATCCCAACGCAGCCTCGCTGTGCCCCAGGCTCCCCGTGCCTCCCAGGTAAAAGCCCATACCGGCCCCTGCCTGTCAACAAAGGTGATTGGGTGCCTGGCCCTGTCTGTCACTCTTCTGGGCATTGTGGGAGGGGCAAAGGAGAGGGTGGAGCTGTCTGCAGGGAGCAGGTCTGCTGAAGGCCAGGGAGCTGGCTGAGCAGGAGGAAACACAGCAATGACGGGGCATGTGGTCCTCGCACGGCAGCCTGGAGCCAGCAGAGCGATGCGTGCGTGTGTTAATGTGAGAAACATTCAAACCTGGAAAGAATTTCTGTGAGTTTATTTGAGCCAAATTGTTGACAATGGCCAGGAAGCACAATCTTAATGCATTGAGAATGGCGGGTTTTCGCCTTGTCTTATACGTTACAATCAAAGGAGGGTACATAAGTGGATCCATGGGTGATGATGAGGGGGAGGGGGAAGGCAAAGCGAGGAAACCCTGGGATTGGATAAAAGGTGAACTGATGGGCGCCTGCTGCCTGTACACAGGTGGGTGCAGGGTAGTTAACAGTCAGCAATAATGAGGAGGGATCTGTGGTCTCCGCCCTGGTGGCTAGTTGTGCCCTGAGGGGTCCGGGGGAAGGGACGTTATTAGTTACCCTGACTTTCCTAAGGTGTGTTATCTCAGATGCAAAAGGGCAAGCTCAGTAAAGACGGAAGTTGGTCTTTGTCAGGGAGGACACTGGGCTAGGACGTGACTACCCACCATAGACTGCTTTCTTCTTTAAAGAGTTTTAATTTCCAATGGAACTCCCAGGGGACCCAGTGGTCCCGCCTCCAGGGATATATCCTAAGAGACCAGAAGGAATGCATGCAGCCCCATGTTCATAGCAGCACAGTTTACAATAGCTGAGATCTGGAGAGGTCCAAGGCCCATCGCCAGATGAGAGGGCAAAGCTATGGTCCATCCTCACCACAGAACCCTACGCAGCTGTGCAAAGAACGCTGACCCTGTGCAGCCGCGTGGGTGCGCCTGGAGGGCACCGGCTCGGTCACGCGGTAGAATCCGTTGACTTTTGCCTGTTTATTGCAACCAGACGTCCCTGTGTGGTTTTTAGAATTTGCATATTCGTCCACACTGTGACATTCTGCACCTTCATACAGATGCTTTTTCTGTTTCCCTTGACCATCACCTGCCTCCTCTGGATGCATTGGTAACCTATTAGGACACCGAGCCCTGGTGTCAGGCTGCCGCGGTGTGGATGGGAGTTTTTATTTTTAGCTACTTATGTCATCGTGAACAGACTGTCTCGCTCTACCTTCTAGTTTCCTCCTCAACCACGTGGGGAAACCCTCCCACTCCCATCACTTATTCAAAGCGCTTTACAGAGTAAGGGCCCTGAGCCCGGCACGATGGCTGAGCAGGGAGCACAGCAGAGCAACGCGTGAAGTACACACAGTCCCCCTCGTCCCCGAGCCGTTCCGTCCTCTGGCCGTGTCGCCCCCGTCCCCGTCCTCCTAAGAACCGCGTGAACAAGCGTCTCCGTCAGGCCGAGCCCCCGGCACCCACCCCGCCGGGCTGCCGGAGCCTCCCCTGCGTGAGGCCCAGCGCGGCCTGTGCTCTGGGCCCACTCAGAGCGAGACGATAGTGTGGTCTCCGGGAAGGTCTTTGGGGCGCCCTCTCTGTGCCCCCGCAGGAGGCATGGCCGCAGGTGGACTGTTCTCGCTGTAAGTGGATGGCGGCTGGGCCCCCGCGGGGCCCACCTCTGGATCCTGGCGGCTGTCACTGAGCTGGCACCTGCCGGCGGGGACTTTCCTGAGTTCTGGCGCTGGAGTCGCCTGCTGGGGCCTCGGTGCCGTGGTGCTGCTTTCACTCCTCTTTGCTGCTGGGGAAGGCGCTGCCGGCGGGAAGGCTGTGAGGCAGCGCCCATGCCGCTTCTGACCCGCGAGCAGGCAGGGCTCCTCGGGCGCGTGGCCTGGCAGAGACCCCCTTGGGCTCACACCGAAGGGGGGTGCGTACCATGTGACGTAGGGTCACCAGACCAGCCCTTTCACCCCCAAATGCGAGCCTTCCAAGACCGGCTTTCCAAGTGGAGACCAGCCCTGCTGGCAGGCTTTCCTCGGACAGAGCTGGGGACCGGGAAGCAGCCGAGGCTGCAGCTCCTTCCCCCGCACAAGCCAGTGTCTGTTCTGAGGTGGGGACGATCGGGCTGATCTCGGGAGAGCCCTGCCAGCAGTGAAAGGCTGGCAAACCCGAGAAGCGTGGCTCCGGGGCCACAGCACGTTTTCTGAATGCCTCCCTCTGAGCGAGCCATTGCTCCCGCCCCGGCTGACCCCGTGAGCAGTGGCTGGGTGCCAGGAAGGGGTGAGCGCCCAGGTAAGAGCGCTCAGGAGCCATGAGAAAACGCTGCGGCCGGTCCCTGACCAGCAGGCCCTGCCCTCCCCCTGGAGTCCAAGGTCATGTCGGTCTTTGAGTCCCACGTGCATTCAAAATCTGAGCGGCTTAGGTTTCCCTCCGGTGAATTCTAGTTCCAGCCTCCCTCCTCCGAGCCCATCCAGTCGCTGTGTCGTTTGCTCGGATGAATTCTGTGAACGTAGGAAGCCGGCAAACCTGTACAGAATTTTTGTGAGATTATTGGAGCCAAACTGTGGACAGTGGCTGGGACGCAGACCCCGCGCGTTGGGACAGTGCTCGGAGAAAGGCGGGTTTGCTCCTTGTTCTCCCCATTGCGGAGGGGGAGCCGTGAAAGCCATCGGTGATGACGAGGGGCGGGGACAGCAGCGGGGTGGGGACCCTGGGGTTAGGTAGCGAGTAAAACGAGGGACTCGTGTTTTACACAGGTGGGTGCAGGGTAGGAACAGCACTAACCACGCGATAACAATGCAATGAGGGGACGTGGTCTCTGCCCGGCTGCACCGGCTATGCCCTGAGGGCCCGGGGAAGGGAAGTTTCCAGTTGCCCACTGGCCCAGGACATGACTGCCCACCACGGGCTGCTTTTAGTTAAATGCTTTCAGCTCAGACCATCCTTCGTGGTCACTTAGGTCTCTGAGTTTGCAAGGCCGCCTCTCCCAATGCTCTCCCGTGCCTGCTTCCCAACCCCCTTGGTCACACCCCATCCAGAGGCACCAATCCGCTGTCACCATGGCGACAGCAGTTGACGGGCAGGCCCTCTGAGGGCCTCTGCTGGCAGGGTACTAGTCTCTTGTCATTACCGCCTCTTTTATGCTCCCTAAACATCTGTAAACAAACAAACAAGTAATTAAACAAACCTCTTCACCGTTTCCCCACCTTTTCTTCCCAGCAAGTCTTTCCCCCTGTTCAACCGCTGCGTCCCCCAGACGCCCGAGTGCTACTCCCTGTTCGCCGCTGTTCTCCTCAACGACGCTGACGCCCTCCACCGCGCGCTCGGAGGGATCCTGGCGGGAAGAGACACCGTCCTGGGCCTGTGTGTCCTCGCACTAGGTAGTCTTCGCGACCTGTTCGCGACCACACACGCGTGGGTTGCCAGGGCTCCTCGCACTGACGTGTGTCGGACGATGAAAGTTAGCCTCTTGACTTAAGTTTAGAGCCTCACTCTGTATGTGTCCGCCCTCACACCGCGGTCCTCGCTGAACTCGCTCTGTTCCGCTTCTTTCCAGCCTTGTCTTCGGCTGTGATGCTCACCTTCCGGGTCGTCACCAGCCTTCTGGTCCACACGCTGGTCGCGTTGGTTATTTTGGGGCTGCTGTGTAAGTACTTCCACTTGGTTTTCCTTAAAAAACAACAAATTATTTTTTTTTAAATGGATTTCAGAAAAGAAGGGAGAGGGAAGATGGAGTGAGATAGAAACATAAATGAGATTCATCCCGCGGCTGCCTCCTGCACGCCCCCTACTGGGGATGGAGCCCACAATCTGGGCGTGGGCCCTGACCACCTGACCACCCGACCCGGCCCTGAGCTGTGACCTCCTGGTTCATAGGCTGGAGCTGAGCCACTGAGCCGCGCCGGCTGGGCCTGGTTTCTGTTTGATTAAACCTTTCCGTTAAGCGTAGACGTTAAAAGGCTCCAGGTTTGGGGTGCAGTGGGGTCTTAGAGAGTCTTCCCCTCTGACCCCCCTCTCGCTGCACGTGGGGGCCGAGCCTGCCGGTCATGACCTCGTGTGCTTCCCTCTTCACTGCTGGGCTGGGGGAGGGGCCCCAGAGGCAGGGCGGGCAGGAGGCTCAGGGCAGCAGCCACACCCATGGGTCCAGGGGTCTGAGCTGCCAGTCACGGGTGCAACCAGCTCATTCCCGGGAGAACCGCTGCCCGCCCGGCCACGTAGCGCCCTTGGCCCGGGTACACAGTGGGTCCCCGGGGGACATGCGCCAGGGCCGGCGACGGACGCTGCCCCTGTGACCAACACGGTCACTCTGACCCTCCTGTCACTCACTGTGGATGTGGCGACGGTGGCAGAGTGTCACCCGCAGAGCCCGCGGGGAGGTTTAGGCTTCGGGTCGAAGGTTGTTCCTCTCACCGTCCTGTTGGCACAGGCTCTCCCCTGCCCGGCTCACCCCTGCATCTCCCAACGACTCCCACCCACTCCCACTCACCCCTGCATCTCCCAAAGACTCCCACCCACTCCCACTCACCCCTGCATCTCCCAAAGACTCCCACCCACTCCCACTCACCCCTGCATCTCCCAAAGACTCCCATCCCCTCCCGCTCACCCCTGCATCTCCCAAAGACTCGCACCCACTCCATGTCTGGGTGGCCCTGGCCTGCCAGCCCTTCAGGGCACCCAGGGGTGCGTGGTCCCACAAGCTGGGTGCAGGTGGAGGTGGGGGCACTGGGGCAGGTGCTGAGCCCGGTGCCTGGCCTCCAGTTGTCTGTGGCATCCTGTGGTGGCTGTATTACGACTACAGTGCTGACCTCAGCGTGGCGCTGGACATGGAAAGGGACAACGTGACCTGCTTGCTGGGCTTTGCTGTGGTGGCCACGGTTCTCACGGTGAGAGATGCGCGTGGAGGGGTGGAGGGGTGGGGGGAGGCGTGGGGGCAGCCGCAGCTCTGAATCCCAGGGACTGGTTTTGGCTGGAACAGCGAGTGAGCGTGGACACTGTTGCGTGCTTGTCTGCGGTCCCCGTGCAGGGACAGGTCTGCGCCTTCCACACCAGGGAAGCGTCTCCCCCTCCCGTTTCCCGCCGCCTCTCCGCAGCCGCCCCGCTGCTGGGCTTTTGTTGGCTTGAGCACCGTGGAGCCAGGCCCCTGGTTCAAGTGCCAGGTGGCTGTAGGGAGGACGCTGTGGGGAGCACGATGCTCACACCCCAGCAGAGCCCTCTGCTCCCTTCCCCGGGCTCTGGCCCTGGCGATCTGAGGACCCACCGCCTCCCCCGGGCCCCGTGGAAACAGGCAGACACGGAGGGTGTGGGCTACTCCCCAGGGGCGGGAATCCACGAGGCCTGCCGTGTATGACCCCCCCCCCCACACACACACACAGTGTCTGTCCCACAGCACACGGAGGGCCAGCCTCAGGCCTAGTTCAAGACCCGCCCACCACGGTCACATGGGAGCGCTGATAGGCTGTCGGGTGTGGCCGTCCCTCCTACCTCCAGGCCCTCAGTGGTCGCAGGGGAGGCTGAGG
Organism: Murina feae; assembly: GCA_004026665.1. Classification (NCBI taxonomy): domain Eukaryota; kingdom Metazoa; phylum Chordata; class Mammalia; order Chiroptera; family Vespertilionidae; genus Murina; species Murina feae. Next base: position 10,024 of record PVJC01055148.1, read on the forward strand.
CTGGGGAGTGGGGCTGCTGGGGAGCAAGGAGCCCAGGAATCCACTGCCCGCCCGCCCGCCCCTGGTCCCTGCAGGGCAGTCTCAGACCCTGTGCTGGGGGGGAGGAGGGGGCCACTGACTCTCAGGTCTCCCAGCTGGTCTGTCACTCAGACGTGAGACAGATCAGCGAGGGGAGTAACCAGGGACCCACGTACACGAGACCCACCTGCAGGGCTCCGCTGGGTCTGAGATGCCCTGGGCCGGGGCACAGGAGGGCGGTGG
>PVJC01055149.1:0-10288 GCA_004026665.1 Murina feae
GGGCAGGCCTGCAGGGCAGGGCAGTTGGGGGAGACCAGGCTGGCAGTTAGGGACAATTGGCCTGGCAGGGGCAGGCAGTTAGGGGTGACCAGGCTGGCAAGGGAAGGAAGTTAGGGGTGATTGGGCCAGCAGGGGAGGGCAGTTGGGGGCAACCAGGCTGGCAGGGCATGGCAGTCAGGGGCGACCGGGTCAGCATGAGAGGGCAGTTAGGGGTGACCAGGTCAGCAGGGGAGAGCAGCTAGGGGTGGCCAGGCTGGCAGGAGAGGGCAGTTAGGGACAATTGGGCCAGCAGGAGAGCAGTTAGGGATTAATCAGGCTGGCAGGGGAGTGGTTTGTGGGTGATCAGGCTGGCAGGCAGGTGAGCAGTTGGCAGCCAGCAATCCTAGATTGTGAGAGGGATGTCTGACTGCCCATTTAGGCCCAATATCACCGGGATTAGACCTAAACGGGCAGTCGGACATCCCTCGAGGGGTCCCAGATTGGACAGGGTGCAGGCTGGGCTGAGGGACATGCCCCCCTGCACAAATTTTGTGCACCGGGTGTCTATATATATAAAAGCCCAGCGACTAGAATTGCGGAACAATCAGAACAACCAGAACAACCGGTGTCTATACACGCACTGCGGCAGCCAACAAGCTTGATCTGGGCCCTGATTGCCCTCCCCACCCCCCAACTCTCCCACCAACCCTGCCTCCAATTGGCCCCCAACATCCTGATTGGGGGCAGGGTCGCCTGGCCAACTGCCCGTGGCCCCACCCTCCTGATGGCCCAGCCCCATGGACCCATTGGGCCGGGTCAGCAGGACCCCACCTGTGCACAAATTCATGCACTGAGCCTATAATAAATAATAAAAGCAAAACATTCTTTAGCCATCAACAGTTTGTCTATACCAAATGAAGACTGACTTAAGTCTAGCCATAACAATAGATCACATTAACTACTAATTTATTCCTAGAGAATGTCAGACTGTTTTCTTCACATCAAACTTTTCATTTTTCTCTGGTTCTATTGAAAATTAAAAGTACAAAGACAAGATCTCTAGTTAGACTTTCATAGTTAATTATCGAAAATAAAGGCATCTAGAACTTTTATGAAGCAATACAACACAAAAATATTCTCACCTGAGAGTAGACTAAATTTGCAGAAAACTTTCTATTTTTACCTTTCTGCTAGAATGTAAGAACTGTGCAAATAGCAATAAAGGAAATAGAATCCCTTCATGAAACATCTCACTACAGTAAGCCATAACAAAAGTAGCCTAAATTTTGTTTACTGATACATAAGAAATGTTCAAACACAGTAAGCATTTCCAATGTTATATAGATATCAGTGTGTTTGTTTAATTAAACTGACAATTATAACAACAACAAAAAGGAATCACGATATCAAAATGGATATAAGAGGTTCAAGTAACAGGTGTGTATGTGGTATTTAAGCTTTCCTTACCCAAGACAGGACCCTTTTACACTGTTCAACTTAGGAGGTACAAAGATATTAACTACCAATTTGCTTATCTGACTTTATAATCTCTAATGCCTTCTAGCCTTATGTTAGAAGCCAAAGGGTTCCAACAGTTTTCTTTTAATATATTTTATTGATTTTTTTACAGAGAGGGGAATAGAAAGTTAGAAACATCCATGAGACAGAAACATCGATCAGCTGCTTCCTACACACCTCCTACTGGGGATGTGCCCACAACCAACATACATGCCCTTGACCAGAATCGCACCTGGGACCCTTCAGTTCACAGGCCAACGCTCTATCCACTGAGCCAACCCAGTGAGGGCCAGACAGACAGTTTTACTGAGTTAAAATATAATGTTAAGATATCTTCCATGATACACCAGCTTGCAATGAAGTCAAAATGTTCAGATGATCAGTGACCAAAATTAGCAAAAGAATTTTCACTGAGTGAAGTGGATAGGAATGGCAGATAAATTTCACTGTGTGGACTAAGGAAATTACTATGATAGGCTCATAATCCCTTATGTAAAACCCGTGGATCCGGGTATGCTTCAGATTTTTGTTTTTAAAAAGGTCAGAGAGAGCTCAGCAGGCATGGCTCAGTGGTTAAGTGTCGACCTAAGAATTAGGAAGGCACGGTTCGATTCCAGGTCCAGGCACGTGCAGGGATTGCGGGCTTGATCCCTAGTAGGGGGTGTGTAGAAAGCGGCCAATCGATGATTCTCTCTTATCATTTATATTTCTCTCTCTCCCTCTCCCTTCCTCTCTGAAATCAATAAAAAAATATATTTAAAGAAAAAAAGTCAGAGAGATATTGTAATGACTGCCTAACCACTATGCTATACACCTAAAACTAATAAAAAATAATATTAAATGTAAACTATAATTGAAAATTTTAAGTTTATTTTAAAAGGTCAGAGAGAGCATATAGCATTTATTATGTATCACTGCTAGCTAGATCTAGGAATCTAGGATAGCCCACAATCAAACATATTACTATTTCTATAGCAAAGAATGTGTATATTTTTTCTAACTAAGCTTTAAAACTATCTTAAACAAGCCCATAATAGTTTGCATCAGGTTTTGCTTTTGCCATCAAACTTTTGGAAGACAAACAAAAATACTCCGTTTTTTGGAGATATTTTTTAAATAAAGGATGTGACTATATATCCAATACCACTACATATCAAAGTACAAAGAAGTTTTCAAAATATATACAGCTAATTAATTTATTAGAGATAAAAAAGTACACCCAATTGAAATTTAGTAAAGTAGAAAGATGTTCCTGTCAAATATAATCCTAAAAATTAAGAAATGCAAAGTTATTTATTTTTAATTTATTCAAATAAATGAATGTTGAGACTACTTAAAAATAAATTATTAGAGAACTCTGATACTTCTTGCAGTCATTCGCACTTCTTTGTATTTGACCACATGTTGCATTTTCCCTAGCTTTCAGTTTTCATATTGTTCGAGATTTCAGGAATTTGGTGTATTTCCCATTCATCTTCTTCACTTGCCCCTCTTTTCTCTTTAAATGTCTATTTTGTGCAATGTAAGTACGCACTCTGGATGTAATGCTTCTCAATTTTCATGCTTTGACACAAGGATAAGTTTAAACTGGTTGTGAAAAATGGCCTAAGTAATTACTTACAAACAGCTAAAGTACCACAGTTTATAAAGGGTTTCAAATAGGAGTAGGGTATATTCAAAATTTTCATTACGATAATACGATTCTCACTTGTATTCTGACATTCTTAATAGGGAAAAAAGTGGCTTTATCACACTGTGAACTACATATAAAACCCACCAGGTAATTTATCTATTTCTATAACCAGGTAAATTGCAATGCCCCATGTGTAAATATCAGTTGCATGTATCATGGTAGAGGAAAGTTTGAGAAGTGATGCTCTAAAACATTCCAAGTATCAGAGTCACAGACAGAATACTCAGCTAATCACTTTGAAATATGAAAAGAGTTGTTCTCCTGTCCTGTACTTAATCTTTTATGAGAGGTGGGACAATCCTTGTCCAAACCTGAAAAAAAGCCCATACTTAGCTGTGGTGCCTCAACTATTCTTTTTTTTTCTGGTTATTCATATTTCCTTCAGTAACAAATCATTTGTCCAACACCTCACATCTAGTGAAAAACGCATTAATGTTTCATGATACTAAGGTTGAAAATCACTTTAAAGCAGCGATTTTTAACCTTTTGCATCTTATAAACTAACTAGAGGCCCGGTAAACGGGATTCATGCACTGGTGGGGAGAATGGTCTGCGGGGATTGGCCCACCGAGGGAGCGCCACTCATCCCGGTCAGCCAAGAAGCTGTGGACCCAGTCATCCTGGTCAGTCAAACTGTGCTCCCACTGTGGGAGCACACTGAACACCCGGGGCAGCTCCTGCATTGACCATCTGCCCCTGGTGGTCAGTGCGTCTCATAGCAACTGGTTGACTGGTTGCTATGGTTGTTCGGCCATTTGGTCACTGGGCTTTTATTATATAGGATTACTAAAATTCTGCAGCACACCAAAAATATACTAGAGGCCTGGTGCACAAAATTCATACACAGGATGGGGGAATGTACCGCAGCCCGGCCTGCACCCTCTCTAATCCAGGACCCCTCACGGGATGTCCAACTGCCAGTTTAGGCCCGATCCCTGTGGACAGACAGTTGGATATCCCTCTTATAATCTGGGACTGCAGGCTCCTAACCGCTAGCTGGCCTGATCCCCTTAACTGCTCTCCCCTGCCAACCTGATCCCCGTAACTGCTCTCCCCCACCGGCCTGGTCCCCCTAATTGCTCTCCCCTGTTTGCCTGCTCTTCCCCGCCAGCCTTATCACCCCTAACTATTTCTGTCTTGGCCCCACCACCATGACTTTGTCTGGAAGGACATCTGGTCTAATTAGCATATTACCCTTTTATTAGTATAGATTGCCAATATGACAAAAAAATTAGGTATAATTTTGATTCATTCACACTGGATGGCTATTGTTGTATTGGCTGTTGTCAATTTTTTACTTGACGATCAAAGGCAGGGGTGGGAAAAGAACGGCCTGCAGACCATATAAAGCCCTCAAAATCATTTGGTCTGACCCTGCCAAAACATTAAGGGTGAATTAATTAAATGTTTGACCAAATATAGCAGGCTAATTTTTAAGCTGGTAATTTTGTATGGCCCAGAATCCTATATAATAATAGCTTATTAATATGCAAATTGACTGAATGGTGGAATAGGTCGCTATAATGTGCACTGACCACCAGGGGGTAGACACTCAACACCAGAGCTACCTGCAGACCCAGACCAGTGGCAGAGGTGGGTGGGGCCAGTGAGTGGGCAGCACCAGGCCAGCCAAGGTGGGTGCCAGCAGGGGCCCCCTAGTCAACCCACCAGTCGCCCCACAGATCAGCCCTGATCACTGGCCAGGACAAGGGACCCTACCCATGCACATATTTTGTGCACCGGGCCTCTAGTGATGTTATAAATATCCAAATGGCCCTTGGTAGAATAAAGGTTCCCACCCCTGATCTAAGGGAAAGACATCAGTGCCTCTGACCAAATAGTCAGGAATTCCAGCTTTTAAAAATTCTTGTAGCACACTGGTGCTACAGCACACTGGTTGTAAATTGCTGCTTTAGGGAAAATGAAAATTAAAGGTACAGTTATGAGAAATTTCAGTCTTAGTGGGAATTAGGGTGAAGTGAGACAAAACTATGAAAACATACTATATTTTGAGTGCTGACTGGATGAGGATCATTTACTGACATTACTGTCTTTGTAATTCTCATTCTGTTGCATGGTAAGCACTAATGTTCTTTTGCACATCTGACATTGAAAGTTTATTCTGAAGTGACATGCTCAAACTCTCTCAGCTTAATAAGCTACAGAGGCAGCACTGTTCCTTGCACCAGTGGGCCAAGGAGGTCCTCTCAGTATTGCAAAATGCGGATATAGCCATAGAATCTTGGAAGCTGCACGAGACCTCAGCAGTCAGTGAACTCTAACCCCACACTCAGTGCATGACTCCCATTCAATCGTTAGCCATCTGTCCCTTATACCAGTTTCGCAAAGTGTATCAGAGTACCTCGCACCTGTTTCAGTATCCCTACAGTACTATTTGAAATGCAGAATCATGAGCCCTACACCAGACACACTGAGTCAGAATATCTGGGGGTGGGGCCTGAGGACCTTCCCTTTTAGCAAGCACTCCAGTTTGGTGTTTCTCAAAATGTACATCATAAAAATCAACTCAGTGAATGACACTCTATATTTATTTTTTAGTAAAATGGTTTGGAACAGATTAGATTTGTAGAGTTGGATAGAAATAGAAAATATCAGAGGGCACTGCTCTTAGTACTGTTTCAGAAAACTTGTTTGCTTCAGTTTTTATATGTGGATTGGGATATAAAAGATATTTCCTCTCATACATCTCAGTTAAAAAACATTGAAGAAATACAGTTGTTTTAAATAATTTTTTGTCCTTGTTCTTATTTCTCCTTTGAAATAAATTATCTATCAATCTTTTATTTCATTATATCCTTGTATGGAATAATTCGTGAATAAAACCCTTCCACGTCCTTTTTAGAATCTCAGTTAATATATTCAAGGAGTTTATTTATTCCCTGATCTTTTTACCCAAGGGCCATGTTTAACTATTGGTTTAATTATTTAATCAGTATTTTACAATATTTTTATTTTTTCTAAGACTTCATAAAATCCAGCTCATTCTTATTTTTACTACTATGTATTTTATACAACCACCTCATACCTGAACTCATTTCACTATCTAGATCCTTGAACTGACGCACACATTTTAATTTATTAAGTTTATATTTTGGTAGGTGTGTCAATGCTTCATGGTCTATATTAGTATTTAATTATGTAAGTCTTTCATTTCCTTAGTTTCCCACCTTCTCTCTATTTATATATACTTTTAGATAGAATTCTCTAGTAGCTTGCCTTATGTTGCATTTCCATTGTATAACTGATACTTATTTTAATTCTCACCTTATCTTTTTCTTTAAAAGAAAAAAAAAGAAAAACAACCCCCATTAACACATGAGGATTTTTCTGGGTATATACCTTTATCATTTAGATGATGTCCTGGCATTTCAAGGAACTGTAATTGCCTTCTATGGAATAATATGCACACATATGAATGTTGAGTGAAGCTATATTCACAAAGTGCTTTCCTCAGGTATGACTTAAAATATAGAAATCTCTGCAATTCAACTCAGTATGTGATAACTGCCCTTGAGGTAGTACAAACCTACTGACTGAATGACTGTCACAGAATTTTCAAACTGTAAGAACCTCCATTCAGTCTTTAGCCTTAGTCTTTACTTCCCTCAGAGAAATGTCTCACAGTGTAGCCTGAGGACCACCTGCACCAATTTACCTGTGGCATGTGATTAAAAAAAAAACGAAGCCATGAAATTACAATGCTCTTATAATTTAGATTGTTTTCATTTCACAGTGAGAGGAAGAAAACTGACTAAAAATATAGGATACCGCCCTGACCAGTTTGGCTCAGCGGATAGTGTTGGCTTGTGGACTGAAGGATCCCAGGTTCGATTCCGGTCAAGGGCATGTACCTTGGTTGCGGGCATTCCCCAGTAGGGAGTGTGCAGGAGGCAGCTGATCAATGTTTCTCTCTCATTGATGTTTCTAACTCTCTATCCCTCTCCCTTCCTCTCTGTAAAAAATCAATAAAATATATATTTTAACAAAATAATAGGATACCATTCAGACCTATTTTAAAAGGTACTCTTCACAATGAAACGCTAAAAAAATAAGGTGGACTTCAAACAAGTTTAAGAAAAGTGTCGTCTTCTTAAGTTAAGCACCTGCTTAAGTTTCCATTTTAAAATACAGGTATGCCAACCTGGTGGTGATGCAATATACCACAGTTAATTGCCTAAATGTGCTAATTTGAACATTTAAATATCACAATTTTAAACAGTTTTGCACTTTTGTAAGACAGCAACAATTTCAGGATTTCCTTTAGTACAACAAAAACAGGCATGCCTGTAATGAGTCTATTTTCAAAAAGATTTTTTAATAGGGTTGAGATGTGAAGTCTTTATTACTTCTATATTAAAGTCCTCTAATATTAAAGTAATTGATATTCATGGTAAGATCCCATAAAACATGGCTCTTGCCTTACCCATGCTCTTTATGAAATGTAGGAAAACATAAACTTTAGGTATGGTAGCTGTTGATTAATAATTAAATACTATGCTTTTAATTTTACTGAAAAATATGGCTAACTTTAACTGCCACGTTAGGTTTTATGAGTTGCACCAGGTTGACTGTTTTTTTCTTCCTTCCTTACTACATACAAAAAAACCTTATCAATTATATAGTTTCTTACAGCACAAATGAACAATAATTATTACATGTTCAACCTAGCTTTCACTCAAATGACTAAAAACAATTTTCTGTTTCAATGGTTTAAGTATAAAGATCAGGTCTAAAAGGTCAAAGGTGGCATACACTTTTAAAGTTGTATAGCAGAGCTATATGTATCCTAAAAGCAGAGCTATCTCACAAACTTTTAAACCTGGGACCTCTTTTTTTTTTTTTTTTTTAATTTGGATATGAAGATCAAGATGAATTTTAAAAAGTGTGAAATTGCAATTTTTTGTTAATATCTAAGTCTCTAGTGAAAGATTCTTTCTAAAACTGCCAGAGTACCTCCAAATATATAGCCCTGAAAAACAACATAGATCATTCCCCTTTTCAATAGCGAGCATTAAAAATGAAATGCGAATTAAGGCTTCAGTTTCAGAACTTAATAGAGATATGCAGAATGATGAAATGTGAAGTTTGGAAAAACTTGGCAATGTAGAAGCAAAACCTTTATCTAATTTCTTATTTTGATCATCGAGTCTCAAATGCAAATAACTAGCAATTCACTGTTAGGGTGACTTTTAGATCACCACAATAAGTTTTAAACTATAAAAACTACTCTGACTTTAAAGACCAAGACTATTCTTGAAAATAGTGTTTTAATGAAGCAGTTATTTGATACCTCAAAGAAGTATAAGAGACCATCAAATAGCTTTTATTGTGGAAATTACAGATTTCTATTTTAAATTTTGAATTGGTCAAATATATCCATGGGGGAAAAAAATAACATTAGAAGTTTGTTCCAGTGAACAAAATAATGTGCAACTGTGGTGTTCTTTAGTAATCAGGAATGCACTTTGAATACTCTTGCTATACATTCAAAAATGAAAAAACTTCTCTTCCAAACAAGATTTAAAAAAAAAAAAATCAAAGACATGAAATCCACATATTTTGATGTGCACTAAATTCATCTTATAGGACCATCTCATTCTAACCACTCCAAGTGGCCTGTTTTATATGTGATATATTAGGAAGTCCTCAAAACTACCTGAAATAATGTGCTATTTACATTCCATAAAAGATGCTAGATACTTTAAATTATATCTCAGCTAAGATTCTTAGTAATAGTTTATATTATATCTCAGCTAAAGGTCTCAGCAATGTCAAAGTATATTTTGCTACGGTCTGGAAACCACCAGAAAGGCCTCGTCTTCAAACTCAATTCCTCTTAATGCTAAGAGGACCTTTAGGAACACACACAGCAACCCAGGAAGCTAAGAAGCAATACAGATAAGGTCCCTTTTCTTTTTCTTTTATGAAAAATCGAGTCCAAGTCCATTTTCATCCACAAAATAGAATCCCACCTTCACTATGGTAGTATTGCAAAGCACCATAGCTGATTTGCACAATTTAGTACAACCGGTTTTCTTAATATATCGGCAACTTAACAGTACCTGAGGAGTTTCTCATAAAGCAGGGGGAAAATTACAAGTTGGTTTTCTACACTTGGGCTCACGTGATGCCTTCAAATGCTCTATATAAGCTCAGTTTTCAGCTAGACCATTCATTACTTCTCACAAACTTTTCTGACACTTGCTATCCCACCCATTATTTCACAGATTTTTCCTTACGGGAGGCATACATCTGAAAAAGCCACTTTATGATGAATTTCAAAGTTACTATTTATTGTAAATATAGGCTGTTAAAATGTACCAAATTTCTCCAAATACTTAGATTTGGAAGGAGATTAGGATCAATTTGGTCACAGTTATTTGCCTTTAGAATCAAGCTGGTTGGTACACTAACTGCTAGATGTACTACAACTACCCAGTCCACCCTTCCCTACAAAGGTAACTGTCACAAACAACACAGGTTACCAAGAAAGAAACGTAGGAAAGAGTAAGCAAATGCAACTCACTATAATTGGAGAGGTCTTCTGTACAATGCTTCTCAGGGATTTTAATAAGTGTCTCCATTCAAAAGCTGCAATCTTTCCACAAGATTATCTAGTATTACATATCCTAGGCCTCCAATTCTGTCAATTACATTATCAATCAAAATACCTATTTCAAAATAAGTTTTCAAATAACACTTACGGTACTTGCAGATACACGTGAAATTCAGAACTTCTAAACAATCTTAAAATTTTAGTAAGAGCAGCTGAAATCTAAATACTGAGAGTCCTAAACTGGCTTCTGTTGTGGGAACCTCAGTGAAACACGCTTTCTGGGGTGTTGCAACCCCAATAAAGCATCCCCTTGTACACAGTAACGACCCTTATTCACTACTAACAGCCATCCAGGTCTCCTGTATGAAGAGTTTGCATACTTACCCAGGAAGGCAAATGGAAAGTACACTGGAAGAAGATGAACTGCGGCAAAGCCTTTGTCATATGATAGTGACCTATAAAGTATCAAATAAAGGCACATCATCAGGATGGTAGAGCTTTACAAGAGTCCCAACTCCTGC
>PVJC01055150.1:0-10284 GCA_004026665.1 Murina feae
AAGAGATAACTCCTAATAAGTATTTTTATCTATTAATCACCCACTAAAGAAACACAACAGATCAATAAAGCATTATGTTTCTAGAATAAGTTTAAAGAAAATTCTTAAAATGATAAAGTCTAATTAACTCTCTGTCATTATTTTTAAAATAAAGTACTGTACATTTAGGGGAGAATAAATATATTGGAAGCTTAAATATATGTTACAAAGAAAAATGCATTGTGCCTTTTTTTTTCCTTTCTTTGACCAAAGTCTACAAAACCACAACTTCCATGCTTCTATTGTTATCCATGTCCTCATTAACTTTTTAACAATTTTTTTCTGAGTTTTCATTCACTAGGAGTTTAAGGGAGTATGAAACCCCTTAGTGGTAGGTCCAGCATGGTTATGTTTTATGAGAGATTATATGCTCTGTGCTTAATACCACAACTGTTCTTCCCTGGAGAATAAAACCAATCTTTTCACATAAACCTGGCATATCCAAAGCAAGACAATGTAACTCAGTAGCCCAGGTTCATTCATACAAATTTGATGCAATCATTAAAAAGATCTCTTGTTCAAAGAGAATTCAAGCATGTTCTAAAGCACTTTTCCTTTTGAAATGATACTAAATGGGGTTTCCCGAGACAGTTGCAGAAGACTTAAGCAGATATAATAGGGGTGTAGCCTCACTCTGGCTCCAATTCTTAATCGTTCCCCAGAACTTTTAGTGCCAAGAATGGAGTAACAGAATGTGATCTTGCTAACTTACTAGCTGTGCAACTTTGGATAAGTTATTTTTCCTTCCCATGACATTTTTTTTTGTCATTTAAAAGTAACTTAGTATCACTGTGAGGATTAAACAAGTTAGTACTCATTACCTACCCAACATCATAATTTGCTCAGTGTTAGTTGGTTGCTCCATTTCCTATATCCCAAACCCAACTTCATCCTGCACAACCTCAATCCTCTAGTCTTTCACTTCCCTAATCATCAATGTCAGCTTTAGTACCCCAGTGAAAACAGACTCAGCAACAACTTCAATCAGGTTTTTAATGGAATCCAATATTATTTATAAAACTAGGGACCTGGTGCACAAATATTTGTGCACTCGGGGGGTGGGGGTCCCTCAGCCCGACCTGTGCCCTCTTGCAGTCTGGGGGGCGGGGATGCCCTCGAGGGGGATGTCCACCTGCTGGCATGCCTGGCCAGCCTGGGTGAGAGGCTGAGAGCCATTTTCAGGCTGCCCACAGCCCCTTCAGGGTTTGTGCACTGGGGGGTGGGAAGGCTGGTGAGTGCAGGCCTGGACGTTTCCCACTGGAGGGCCCATGATTGCACACGCCTGGTGGGCCCACACCGCTGAGGGGACACACCTGGCGCAGAGTTGGGTGGCAAGCCAGGGGCGGACGCTGGTGCAGAATCCCTCGGTGGGGCCCTGCTGCTGAGCAAACACACCCGGGGTGGAGCTGGGCAGTGAACTGGCTTCGGATTCTCCGCACTGTGCAACAGACGCTCCCGCACGCCCCTGAGGAGGCCCCTGAGGCAGAGCCAGGCAACAGACCCAGGACAGGCATTCCTGGACACCCCACGAAGGCCCCCAGGGCAGAGCCAGGCAATGGACCCAGGACGGCTGCTACTGCACACCCTGCAGAGGCCCCGTGCTCCTGCATGCCCCCCCCTCCCCCCGGGAGGCCCCCAGGGGGTGGAGCCAGACAGTGGACCCGGAACAGGCGCTCCTGGATGCTCCTCGGAGGCTCCTGGGGGCAGAGTTAGGCAGCAGACCCAGGACAGCTGCTCCTGGATGCCCCGAGGAGGCCCCAGACCAGAACCCCCTCCCACTGAGCTGACACACCTGGCACAGCTATGCCGGCCGGCCGTGGAGGCTCCCAGTGCAGAGCCACCCTGCCAGCCTCCATCTTGGCTGGGTTAATTTGCATACAGCCGCTCTGATTGGCTGGTGGTAATGGTCAAATTTGCATGTTTCTCTTTTATTATATTAGATATTGTCCCCCGCTATGTATCCCAGTGAATTACCAAGTTAGTGAGACTGCTTGCTCACTGGTACTAGTAACAGCATGCTGCTCCTGGCACTCACCAATGCTCTCAAGCTATTCCCTCCCTCTGAAATGTTTCCTTTTCTCCTCTTAGTCTGAATCCAAACTTATTCCGAGAGTAAGATACACTTTATTCTTAAGATTTCCTCTGACCCCTGCAAATACATTTATTATCAATCTCATTTCCAGGATTTAATAGAACTATGTGACTTAACCTGAACACACAGGGAAATTTACATGACTGTCTTTACTCCAGTGCACTGCAGTTCACCGTGGGGGTACTCCCCCCACACATGCAAAGCCATTTCTGTTTTCTATTTGTTTTTGTTTTTTTAAGGAAGAGCATTAATGTCTTTAAACACGAGCAATATTTACCTCAAGTAAAAGCCGTATTCAGATAATCCCCCGCAAATCCAAGATAAGTCACAAGAAAGGAGAAGGGAAAAAAAATACAAAGGCAGACTCTGGGGTGACCTGTGTCACCAGCTGAAATTTGTGACTCCAGAGGGTTGGTCTAGCTTATGAAGCATGGAGTTAGAGGGAAATAATTATTAAGAAAATGTACAAGAGTCACTGATCCTTAAAATTATATTGGAGTCTTTTAGAAAAATACTACACTAGATTCCTGGTTCCTCTCCTACCAATTAAAATTTATCATAATAGACCTATGAATCAGCCTGCTTTGAGTGCTCGCGTACTCTGACGAGCGGATTGCAGCAGAACACTGTGTTCCAGAAACGGGTCTGTCATTACACCGCTGATCTCCGTGGGATCCCCAGTCCAAGCAGCCAGCAAACAGCTGGTGACCAGAGTTCTGAAGGCTGACAGCACTCTGTGGGGAAGGTCTGCTAAGGATTTGTGAGAGAACAGCTCCTGTCCCCACGTCTAACTAACTCTCCTTTGCATACAAACAATCTTTTTTTTTCTTCTTTTTGTATCAGATTCAGTCTGATACCAGCAAGGTCACCTTCTCGAGGCAGACAGAGGAAAACAGAAAGATAATGTACAGATACCTGACTTCGATCTTCTCCACTTTGTATCTGTCATTCCGGAAGGATTAGACAGAGGCAGGTCTAAGGAATTCTAACCCCCATCTCAAAATTCATAAAAATAAAAATGATTACAGTAATAAACAAGAACCAAGAGTGAAAATATAGATTATGAGAGAGAGTACAGGGGAAAACCCTAATGGAAGGAAGATAGCAGTTTGTACAAGAGTTTCGCATGTGGTGACAGCTAAAGACCCAAAACACAGGAATTTATTCATCCACCTGTTCCATTCCGTATCATTACCTTTGATCTCTGATATATATTTATTTTATCTGAATCTGCAAAATCAGTTTCTTACCTCTAATGCTTGGATTCAGCAGAAGTCTATGATTTTTTCCAGTCCCCATCTGGATTCCCAACTTTTTGTACTCCTCAAAAGAATCCATTCATACAAATCCATTACTAATAAACACTACAATTACTATTGCTCCTTCTATTACAAATACTAGCTTTGCACAGTTCTTTTTTTGTGTGCCAGATTCTGCTTTAAGCCGTTACAAATATTAAAACATTTAAATTGATAGATGGCAAATAAATGAATAGGTTTCAGTAGGCATCAGTCACGTGGACTTGCAAAGAGCAGCACAGCTAAGAGACTGAAGCCGACATCTTGATTCAACTTGAATCTCTTGCTTCCGGCAAGCCTGGGGCCAGGCTGCTCTCTGTGATGTTAACCTACGATCTTCAAGTTAGTTTTCTGTCACTTGCAAGCAAGGCCTGTCAACCTAATTCACAGGATTAGTCTAACTTTAAATTTCAGTTGGATACATCACTGTAGTCTTTCTGTATGAAGAGTTGTTGACTCATTCAAAATATATTTTTAACTGCTTTTATTTATCACACTAAAAGCCCGGTGCACAGATTCATGCACCGGTGGAGAACCTCAGGCAGCAAAATCTACTTTCCAACATCCGCCAAGGGGTCCCAGATTACGAGAGGGTGGTTTCAGGTGACGCACCCCGGAATCGGGCTCCCTCCTCTCTGGTTCCGGGTGCATCACCTGAGAGTTTCAGTTGCCAAGGCACTGCAGCTCAGCAGCCCCTGCATTGGGCATCTGCCTCCTGGTGCTCAGTGAATATCATAGCTATTGGCCAGATGGTCAGACTGTCAGATGGTCATTTAGGTTTTTATATACATACTAGAGGCCCGATGCACAAAATTTGTGCAAGAGTAGGCCTTCTTTTCCCCAGCTGCTGGCACCAGCTTCCCTCTGGTACCCAGGACCCAGGCTTCCCTCCGGCCACTGACATGCACCTGGGACCTGAGTTTTCCTCGCAGCGCAGGCTTTTGTCCAGAAGGTCGTCCAAATGATGTCTGGTCTAATTAGCATATTACACTTTTATTATTACAGATAGATTACTTATTTTAAATAGATAATATTGCCATATTTTTTTAAAAAGCAGAAAGAAAAAAAAAGAAAGGCACATAGTGACATTATCTGTCATTTATGTCACCCTTCCGTCTTCTCAGGGGACCACTGTCTTTAGTGTCTTATCTACATGTAAATACTCTTACTTTTTCAATTTTCAAATCCAAATTGTAGCATAATGAACCCATAGTTTTACATCTCGTTTTGATTTCTTTTTCACTTTGCACTATATCTTGAGTACTTTTCCTTATTAGCTTCCCCATTTAATATATTTGTTTATATTAATCCATTTTATGATGTACTATAATTTATTTAGCCCAACTCCTCTGATGGAAATAGGTTGTTGAACAACTTTTGCTAATATAAATATATGCTATATTGAATACTCCTGTGGGGCAACCAGCGGGGTGATCAGGGGGCCCCCGCTGCACCCATCTTGGCTGGTCTGGGCCTATGGGCTGGGGGCAGCTCCTACATTGAGCATCTGCCCCCTGGTGGTCAGTGTGCATCATAGTGACTGGTCATTTCACTGGTCATTCTGTGGTTTGGTCAATTTGCAAATTAGGCTTTTATTATATAGGATTAGACAAATTGCAGTTCAGCGCAAGCAACGAAATACCTGACCAGTACTTTTCAAAACTGTCACGTTTGTAAAACCTAAGTAAAGTCTGGTCTGGCTGATGTGGCTCAGTGGTTGAGCATCAACCTATGAACTAGAAGATCACAATTTGATTCCAGGCGAGGGCACATGCCCAGGTTGCAGGTTTGGTCCCCACTGTAGGGGGCATGCAGGAGGCAGTCAATTAATGATTCTCTCTTATCATTGATGTTTCTGTCTTTCCCTCCTTTCCCTCCTTTTCCCTACCTCTCTGAAATCAATATATATAATAGTAATTAAAGTCTGACCCACTGTTACAGCCCAGAGATGGCTAAGGGGACTTGAGGACCAAATGAGCAACACCCTGTAAGCCATTTCTCCTCTGACCCTCTGAAATCATGCTAGGAAGGTGAGCAGACAGGGAGCAGTGCATCAAACTCAGTGTACATGTGGAGTGGGGGGAGGTTTTTTTTTTACAATTTTTGTATACTTGTACAGATTTTGGCAATTAACTAATTGATTACTGTGTTGATTTCAATACTTATAAAAGCTTTGAGATAAAAATAAATATTTCCCCATGATTTTTTTTTTTTTAGTGTAGGATCCTAATGGACTGTGGAAATCTCAATGCTCTGTGATTCATAACAGTGTGCCAATCTGGTGCATGAATGGTGACAATGTAATAGCAATGCCTTGCTAATGGCAAATGTTAGAACTAGGGGAAAATGATTGAGCAGCATATGGGAACCCTCTGTACTGTCTTTTTGGTAAAAACACTTCTAATGATCTTTTGTAAATCTAAACCTATTCTAAAAATATTTATTAAAAAATAATATCCCCTCTATCTTCCTCATGGACCCCACCCCATGGCTGCAGAGGTAATATAACTTAAAGCTTATCATCCAGCTCTAATCCGAACCTCACAAGGAAAGAAATGTACCAAAAGCTAATTTGGGCTAATCATATTTTGCTGCCTGAGATTATTTATCTTACTGCTCACATAAATGAGTAGCTTACGGCTAAAATGCATAAATATTCATATATATTTTTCAAACCCCCCAACAATGAGGGGAATTGCAAAAAACAAAATCATAATAGATATTTTCATATTCTGTGTGTTTGGGATTTCTCGGCTTGAGACCTAGGGCTTTTGTATTTCTCTGACCGAGGCAGTCAAACAAGCCCAGGATTAATGAAAGACAACCGATGCAACACCTGATGAGAGATGGCTCTTGTCTGACAAAAGCAAGATTACACCTTTCATGTTGATTTAAGTAAAGAAAAATAGTTCCTACACACAATTCCCCAGGGGAGGGATTTTTCTGTGCACCTTTCCAGATGAAATATGTGTGCATATCCTTCCCTTAGTGCATCTGAAGTTTTAGTTTAGCAGAAACATATGCGAACTTTCTCTAAGTCTGACCTTGGAAAAAGCCTATTTCAATGTAGAAATTCCGTGAAGGTACGGGTTCCAATTAAATATTTATCCCACCTTCATCAACGGTACAAAAATGCTGTCTTATTGTAAAACAGCTGCTTCATAACAGTCTCCTTCCCAGGAAAGCATTTGGGCAGGAGATGACCCATCTATAAGCAAAAGCCAATAATTATACTGAATTAAGTGTCTCTTGAGGATGCAGGCTCTTACCAAGCTCGGGCCGAGACTATTAAACCTCATTTCAATCCTAACAAGTACCCCCAATCAATTTAGACCACACTTTAGCAAGCTGCCACTCTCAGGCTTTCCCAACAGTCTCCCCCGACTGGAGAATTTACTGCTGGGTCAGGCATTAGTTAACCACTGTCCCTTCCCACAGAACATTTCATTGGTTGGCAGCCAGGAAAACACTCAATGAAGTTTCCATACTGCCAGTTCTTCTATAGTACCAGGCATATGCATAGTATAATTAAATGTCAATGAAGTTTATGTGATGTGTAAGTGACTAGAATGGATCTGAGATTTGAAAATTGGATTAAATATAAGAGGTAGGAGGAAGCATGCATTCTTTTATTCCTCCTTCCAGACCTCAAAGACTTCCACTAGCTGTGTTTATTATTCAGTTACACTACATTTTTTTTCTTCGTGCTTTATGAAGTTCAAATAACTCCATTTATCAAAAGGAGTATAAGTTATTTTAATGTTGTATTGCTCCAGGAACAAAAAGAAGCTCGGTGTTTGAAATATAATTCTCATAAAACATACTAAGTATAATGGGAGTGAGGAAAGTGGGAGATTAACATAAGAAAGGTAAATGAGTAAACTTATTATAAGACAGAAACAGTAAATGGGACAGAGGAAGAAAGACACGGATTTTCACATGTTCTCTTTATTCTGCATCACTGCGACTTCCTCTTTTTGAATCAAAGGAGACTTACTTTCAACCATTGAGAAGTCAGATTCCAAGGGACTGCCTCCTTGGTGTTCAGGACCATTCAACTTAAAAATGTAAGGCCTTTGCTCAAAAATTTTTCAGAAGAGCCAGCGTGGGACCCTTCCCAGGGTCGAGTGCACTGGTCAGACACACAAGAAGTCAGTGCGTTAGTGTTTGCAGCTTCTCTATATTGATGGTTGCATACACACACAACATCAATGCATTCGCCTAGTAGAAGTAGACATTGTACAAACAAAGACAGGCAACCCTGACTACAGTGATAGTCCCAAAGGAAAGAGTTTTGCTTTAGTTGAAAGACCAGAGTAAACTCACACTGGAGAGCAGAGTTGAAGGTGTGGCTGCTCCCTCTGAGCATCCAGGGTTCGGCTGCTCACCCATCGCATAGCCAGTGTCCACCGGCAGCCTTCTGGATTCCCAACAGCCTCCAAATGAGTTGTATTGTCCTCACCTGCTTCTCATGCTTCCACGTGTCTATTCATCTGTCATTAGGCCTTCAAGCATCTGTAAGCTGCTTTGTAATGACTACGACTTTGGGTAAAATACTGAGGCTAACAGGCTAAGAGAGGCAAGTGTTTCTTTTCTTTGGTGATCTTAGCTCACAAATGTTCAAAAACTTAAGGGTGCCTAGAAAATGTCAAGAGCTGCGTATTTAAGCATGTTGACAACAGGCTTTAGGAGTAAAGCCTTAACAGAAAGATGAGCCTGTAGCTATGGAACTTTCCAGGTCCGCAGCTGAGACATCAGGTAAGGATGGAGCTAAGGTGGGGTGGAGTGGCTGATGCAGCTCAGCCAAATAAGAACTTTTCATTTCTGTATTTCCTTAATCTGCAAGTATCTCCTAGTTTGTTTTGAGTGTTTTTAGTCACTAATGTGTTTTATTTTTAATTGATTTCTGAGAGAGAGAGAGAGAGACATTTGTTGTTCCACCTCTCTATGCTTTACGCATTCATTGGTTGATTCCAGTACGTGCACGGATAAGGGATAGAATTTGCAAACTTGGTGTCTGGAGACAACGTCCTAACCAACTGAGCTAATGGTCACTAATGATTATCATATTGCCACACTATGGAATAGTTTTCTATTTCTCAAATTAACCCAGAGTATACATAAGTAGTAAAAGGGAGTTTGCAATGCTGAATGATAACTATAAATAAAGATACTGGACTTTAGTACTAAGTCACTCCAATAAATTCAATTAAAAGAGAAGAAAACAAACTTATGCCCAATCAGCATGCTTTTGTAATGTGGTTTCTCCACTGATCTCAAAGCATCCTTTTGATTAAGAGGCCAATAATGCTACAGATGCAGGGACTTTAATATTTTAGTGAAAACAATGAGAAACCCAATAAGCAAGTTAAGGTGCAAGAATATTTTGTATTTGGAAACAATTTCTATAGGTTTTAAGACTTCTTAGAAAAACATATTAACTTTTTAAAATTACTAATCTGCATTGATAGCTCAGTATGTATCAGGCTATTTACATAAATGATCACAGAGCAGTTTTATTGACAATATTTAAGATGTGAAAACAAGTACCTTCCCTCACAAATAAATGGAAAACAAAAAAGAAAAAAGATATAACTCAATATTCATAAGATTATAGGAAAATAGATATTTTATACCCTAGTAGTATAATTATAAATAAGAAAAACCTGTTATTGAGAATTATTTTGCAACATTTTCACTTCTTTTAAATAATATAATTTGCTATTAGAATTTACTCTTAAGTTATAATCCAGGATGAGACTCACTGTTTGGAATACAAATTAAAAACTGTCCAGTTAAAGGAAAAATGGTTAAATCAATTAAATGAATATTATGTACCACTCATTTTGGGAATATAGTAATTATTAAGTAATAATGTCCTTGTCTTTATTCAGCTACAGTTTGAGTTCGGGAGATGGAAAATATGTAAAATGAATTTATAAATATATAATATACTATCAGCTGGTGATACATGCTATGAAGAAATATAAAGCTAAATGTAGAACGGCAAGTCGCAGGTGGTGATCCTCGTATTTTTTATAGGTTAGTCAGAACAGGAGTCTCTGTGGTGGTGACATTTGAATGGGAGCTGCAGGAAGTGAGACAAGGAATCATGAAGGTGTCTGGGAAAAGGTCGTACAGCCAGAAAGGGCAAAGATGCTCAGAAGCAAAATGGCACATCCAAGGGTCACCACGGAAGCAGCTATGGCTGGAGCCGTATGAGAGAAGGAAGGATAAAGAACAGTTTGAAGAGGAAGCCAGCCCAGCTGTGCTGACTCAGTAGTTGAGGGCGGACCTAGGAATCAGGAGCTCACAGTTCAATGCCTGGTCAGGGCACATGCCCAGGTCATGGACTCAATCCCTGATCATGCAGAAGGCAGCTGATCAATGATTCTCTCTCATTATTGATGTTTCTGTCTCTCTCTCCCTCTCCCTCTCCCTTTTTCTCTAAAAATCAATAAAAATATATTAAAAATAAAGAAAAAGAGGAATCCACAGGTAAGTCATCCAGGGGCTTAGAGGCCTTTTTCTTTTTCTTTTCAGAGTGAAGGGAGGGCATTGGGGGGTTATAAACAGAGGAGTAAGGTCTGATATATATATATAAAATATTTAATAAAAATATATATTTATATATATAATATTTAATAAAATATATATTTTTTATTTTTAAAATGTATTTTTATTAATTTTAGAGAGAAAGAGCAAGGGAGAGGGAGATAGAAACACTGATAAAAAGAGAAACATTGATTGAGTGCCTCCTGCATGGCCCCTACTGGGGATCAAGGCCCTAACCCAGGCATGTGCTTGACAGGGAATCAAACCCGTGACCTCTTAGTGCTTGGGATGATGATCAAC
>PVJC01055151.1:0-10306 GCA_004026665.1 Murina feae
GATTGGTCCGCCTCTACTGCCTCCACGGCAGCGCTAAGAACGTCTGACTGCCAGCTTAGGCCCAATCCCCACAGGAAGCAGACATCTGAGGGTTCCTGGACTGTGAGAGGGCACAGGCGGGGCTAAGAGAGTCCCTCCCCCAGTGCACGAATTTCATGCACCAGGCTCCTAGTATTTAATACTTCTAAAATATTGCACATTAACAGCTTGGAGGAAAAGGTAAAAAGGAATAGGGGATTGTGTATGTACTCATCTACAAATATTCAACGAGCACTTAGGGTTTCGGGCATAATAGTGCACGGCCCACACCGGGCACAGGCTGCCTGTGCTGACACTGTCAGGATGCCCTAATTACCCTGTATTTGGTTTTTTACAATACATTACAAAATGTCAGTTGTTAGAGCTATTTTTTTTCCCTCCCTGCATTTGGCAATTAAATCACTTAGTGTCAAGGCTAGCTCAAAACCACATCTGCATAAGGAACCGTGGGGATGTCCCTTATGGGCTGCCTCTCCTGCGGGTGTGGCTGAGGAAGAACAAAAGAGGGGACTAAGGAAGTGCTTATTTTTCACACCCAGGAAAGGAAAAGACTGTTTTTTGGCCCAATTCCAAAGTTGTCAATAAGAAACCAAGATTAGAGTTAACTTTGGATGACCTCGGAAAGTCAGCAGCAACAGCAGCCTCAGTCCGGTAACTCAGCTTCTGAAAATTAGCACACCTCTGAACTGAATGTCACAATCTTCTAAAATCCAGCCAATGAGCGCTCTGGCTCCAAAAGACAGCCAATCAGTGACAGCGCAGGATGCTAGGCCGAACCACATGCTGCCAAATACCCTCCAGGTACAAGGAGAAATGACAAGGGAAACTTAGAAAGCATAAATATTCTGAACCAGATGGGAATGAAAATGCTCCCGGAGCCGTGTCACCCTGCAGTGGGCGGATGGATGAACTGGGTCCCTTCGTGCTTCCGGGGTGACACAGACACAGATATCCGCAGCAGCTTTATTTGTAATGGCCCCAACCTGGAAGCAACCGGAATATCCACTAACAGCTGAGTGGACAGAAGACAACTGCCACATCTCCGTACAACGGAGTAACACCCAACACCACGAATGAATGAGCCAGTGGCACAGGTAACGAGATGGGTGAATCTGAAGACGATGATGATCAAGGAGAACAGCCAGAGCCCGTTCCCCAGGAGCATAGAAACGTGGAAAACGCTTCTGTCGTTTGCAAACCGCGGGGAAGGTGTTTGAAAGGACGGGGACAGAAGGGCGGTAAAGGGACCCCTTGTGCTTTGTTGGGCGCGTAATGTCACTGCAGAATCCGGTGACGGTCCCTCAGGCGTGCACACGTCACACTCCTCACACGCGCAGTTTTTTCATGTCAATCATACACACGTACTCACCCTCCCTCTTGCCAGGTCACGGCTGCCAGCTGTTCTGGTGCCACCACATCCCTCGCCCAGTGATTGAGAAGGGGGAGCCCTGGAGAGGAATGACGTGCATTTCCAGGTCACACACAGGCACTCGGTGCCCTGTCCCTGCACTGCGCTCCTCAGCGCTGGTGCAGTGACGGCCACGCCCTCAGCAGCGCAGGGAGAGGAGCCCACAAGCCTTTATTACTCGGACAGCGGCCTTGGCCACGGGGATGCAGATGTCTGAAGATCCTGAGAATTCTGTGCCCTCTCCTCCTGCCCGGGCACTGGTCGACGACCTCTCCGTAACAGACACACCGCCTCTCGTCTGCCAGGCAGCCCCGCAGTAGTCTCGGTATTGCTACATGAGTATGATTCGCACCTTGCCCTGCAGGCTTCCAGGCGCTGCACCTGCCCACCGATCCTGGACACCAGGACCGGCTCCCGTACAATCCAGGAGACAGAAATCCCCCAAATGCTCCGGGGAGGATGGGCGTCCCCTAAGAAAAAGGGACTCAGCTCGCAGTGCTTCCAGAAGCACTGGCGGTTTCCCAGCATGCACTCTGGGCTCCAGGAAGCTGGCCGTCCAGGCCGCAGGATGAGGCACACGATGGTCTCAGTCATTTCCCACAGCCTCAGACAAGAATGCAAACGGGGCCCAACCGGACAGAGGCCTGTCCTCTGCCCTCCTGCCCTCCCTTCTCAGGCACATGAAGTTGGTGCCAACAGAGGTGTTCCTCCCTTCGTGTTGGCAGAATCAGGTTCCTCTCCATCCGTGTCCCCCAGGGAGCAGGCCCTCGGAGTTGCCCAGACACCCAGCAGGCCTGCCCCGCAGCGTCCGGAGCCGCTGGTGGGCGGCTGGAAGAGGACCACTGACCCCCGCTCCCATGTTTAGAGTCCATGTTGAGGAAGAGAAGCCTGAGTGGGAATCCCCAGCAGATTCCCACTCAGATCCCGTGGCCAGAGCTCGACCACGTCCACTTGGAACCTGTCAGGATTCCCGCCAGGGGGTGAGAGCGTGTGCCTTCCCTGAGCTACTGGAGTGACTGACACACGGGGGACCCCGGCAGCAGGCAGCAGCGAAGGCTCCTGCCCTAGGCACTGGCATTGACAAAACTAAGAGCTCGAGGCCACTCGGAAAGTGCAACGTCGCTGTGAAGACGCCCCAGCTCAGGGCACTCGCTGGGAGGGCCCCAGGCAGGCGGCAGCACGTTCGAGGCTCGGCTGCTGGCTGCTGCGCCTTCAGGGACACAAGTGCTCCCAGGGCTTCCTCCGGTGTGAGCGCCGAGGACAAACACGGAGACAGCACAGACCCCGCGCTCCTGAGGCCCTTCTCTAGCGCGAGCCTCCTGGGGCTACTCAAGTCTAAGAGACGCAGCCAACGGGCCCCCGAAACTGCTGCGGTCGGTCGGGAGGCCTTGCTCCGGCGTGGGCCTTCTGGTGCCGAGCCAGATGGGAGCTCCTGCTGTAGGCTTTCCCGCACTCGCCACACGCGTAAGGCTTTTCTCCGGTGTGAACCCGCTGGTGCAGGATGAGGCTGGAGTTGCGGCTAAAGAACTTCCCACACTCGCTGCACGCGTAGGGCCTCGCTCCTGTGTGCACCTTCTGGTGCTGAACGAGGTGGGAGCTGCTAATGTAGGCCTTCCCACACTCGCTGCACACGTACGGCCTCGCTCCCGAGTGAACCCGCTGGTGCAGGATGAGGCTGGAGTTGTGGCTGAAGCATTTCCCGCACTCGCCGCACGCGTACGGCTTCGCTCCGGTGTGGGTTCTCTGGTGCACGATCAGGTTGGAGCTGTGGCTGAAGAGCTTCCCGCACTCGCCGCACTCGTAGGGCCGCTCCCCGGTGTGGATCTTCTGGTGCTGCGCGAGGGTGTCCTTGCGGCTGAAGGCCTTCCCGCACTCGCCGCACTCGTACGGCCGGGCCCCGGTGTGGATGACCTGGTGCTGCACGAGGGTGTCTTTGCAGCTGAAGGCCTTCCCACACTTGCTGCACACGAAGGCCCTGGCCCCCGTGTGGACCCTGCGGTGCTTGATGAGGCTGGAGTTGTGGCTGAAGAACTTGCCGCACTCGATGCACTCGTACGGCCGGGCCCCCGTGTGGATCCTCCAGTGCTCGACCAGGTGGGAGCTCTGGCTGAAGAACTTGCCGCACTCGCTGCACTCGTAGGGCCGCTCCCCGGAGTGGAACCGCTGGTGCTGGGCGAGGGTGTCCTTGCGGCTGAAGGCCTTCCCGCACTCGCCGCACTTGTACGGCCTCTCGCCGGTGTGGATGCGCTGGTGCTGGAGCAGGTGGGAGCTCCTGCTGTAGGCCTTGCCGCACTCGCCGCAGTCGTAGGACCGCTCCCCGCTGTGCACCCTCCGGTGCTGGACCAGCGTGTCCTTGCGGCCGAAGGCCTTGCCACAGTCGCTGCACGTGTAATGCCTTTTCTCGGGGTGCAGTTTCTGGTGCATCCTCAGGCGGGACAGGTGGACGAAGGCCTCCCCACACTCCTCACACACGTGTGCTGCTTCCCCACTGTGAACGTCCCTGTGGGGAATCAGAGCCGACTTCTCCTGGGACGCACTTCCGAGGGGCAGGCACGGGTCGGGCCCCCCTTCCGTGTGAGTTGCCTGCTTGTCCGGCGGCGGAAAGGCGCCCAGGAAGGCGTCCCCGTCGTCGCTGTGGCTGAAGAGCACCCGTGCCTCGCGGGGGCCCTGGTGGCGCCCGGGGCTGGCTCTGTGTGGGGAAGACTCTGCGAGCCCAGCCCTCTTGCGTGGGCTCAACCCACAGTGCGGGGCCCGGTGCCAGAAGAGGCCCGAGCTGCCCAAGGCCATCCCATCCTCCCTGCGAGGAAAGGGGCCCCCTGGTGCGTGGGCCCCGCCATCGGCCCCGCCGCAGGGACTCCCTGCGCTGTGCTTCTCCTCGCGCTGGTCAGAGTGTGCACGGCACGAGGGTCCTCTCCCGCCTGGGCCAGGCTCCTGCGTGGGGTTGCAGGCTGCACACGGGCGGGCTTTCTGGATGAACGGACCTGGCTCAGGCGTCCTATCCCGTGACACGCCTGCAGATGCGCTCTGCCTGGAAGGGGCTGCCTCAGGGTCGGCGTCGTGCCAGCAACCTGCAAGCAGAGAGATGCTGGCCAAGTGCACGAGGCCTCAGCGGGAAGCAGCAGCCCTGCCCCACCACACGCGTCTCACACACAGGGACGAGCCCACTGGCCCGCTGGCTGGAGCAGGGAGCCGGGAGCCAGGAGAGGGGTGAGGAAGGGCCCGTCAGCCCTGGGCCTCTAAGGGTCACAGAACGGAGGACCCGATGACAGGTAACGACATACAATGGGGTCCATCCGGGGGGGAGGCGAAGTCTCCCGCTCAATCCCCACGAAAGGGTATCGGTGGGCCTGGCTGCTGGGCCTGCTGAGCTCGTGCGAAGGCTGGGCCAGGCCCCGGGACCTAACTGCGCGCAAGCCGCTGGCTCTCAGGAGGATCTAAGGACGCCTGCGCCACTCATAACACACGGAAGTGGGCGCCGTCACAGAGCACTGCGGAGGGAGCGGAGAGGGAAGAGGGAGACACAGAGGCCAGAGAAGCGGGGAAACAACCGAGGACGGAAGATGGAAGAGGCGACACGGGCACCGCGCCTGGAGTGGAGAAGGAGCGAGAGGAATGAGCGTTGCATGGGCACAAGCAGGCTGCAGGGATGCCTGGCGCCCAGCCCTCCCGGGACGCGTCTCCCAGCCCCGCTCGGCAGGGCCGGGCCTCTCTGGGCCCCTCATGGTGGCTGCCGTCAGGTCCGCCCGGCAGGACTGGGGCTGCTGCCCGTCTCCATGGGAAGGTGCAGGCAGCCCTGGGGTGCGGCTCAGTTGACTGAGTGTTGTCCATGCACCACAAGGTCAGGTTCGATCCCTGGTCAGGACCCATGTCTGGGCTGTGGCCTCATCCCAAGTACACGGTATGCAGGAGGCAGCGGAAGGGTGTTTCTCTCTCACATCCATGTTTCTCTCTCTAAAATCAATGAAAACGTGTTGAGAAGAAGACGACAGGCAGAGGAGGGGCCTCGTCACAGATGTTAGCAAAGACTCTCAGGTGTTTGGCAGAACAGCCCGGTGGCCTGGACAAGCAGTGGCCACGCCAACACCTGCAGGTCCTGGCCGAGGGCCCTGGGAATGTCAGCCGAGGACAAGGGCAAACCTGGGCACAGAGCCGCCGCGGGGCTGGACCGCCACCGGCCAGGGCGCGCCCACGCCAGGCAGAACCCACGGAG
This sequence comes from Murina feae, assembly GCA_004026665.1. Taxonomy (NCBI): domain Eukaryota; kingdom Metazoa; phylum Chordata; class Mammalia; order Chiroptera; family Vespertilionidae; genus Murina; species Murina feae. The sequence continues at coordinate 5,658 of PVJC01055151.1, forward strand.
CCGACTGACCTGCTCCTTCGGGGCTCTGGGCAGCAGGTGGGCTCGTCAGTGAGGGAGTGTCGTGTGCAGGTCCGAGCGAGGAGGGAGGGAGAAGGTGCTCTGCTCTCGCTGGACCAGAAGCCGCCCCTGGGGAGCGGGGCCCATGCAAACCAGGGGCCCGAGTGGGTTGTGGGCAGACGGGAGGCCGCCAGGGACGCCTCCCTCCCGACACTCCTGCCCTTAGATAAGCCTTCACTGTGGACAGGACTGAGCGACCCGTTTCTAAGGAACAGGACGCGGCCACAATGATGGGATGTCACTTCCAGGTCCAGAAGACCGGCGTCCGTCCCGGGCGCCCTCGCTTGCTCACTTGCTCAGACAGCAGGCGGCTCCCATGCTTCGAATCGCGGGGAAGGCCCTGAGGAAGGCCTTGGCCCATGGCCAGCGAGGAGCTACCGCCAGGCAACAAGCTGCAGGAAACGGGATCTTGCGCATGAGGACGTGCGTGAGCTCAGAAGCAGACAGCTCGGCTGACAGCTCCCGGGCCTGAGCCAGAAGCATCCAGGTGCGCCGTGCCCAGGCTCCCGAAGCCCCGACTCCGAGACAGTGAACGTGCACGGGGTTAAGCCACTAAATCTGGGGGGGATTTGCCACGCAAAACAGGTTAACGGAGCCGGGACTCACCCAGGGAGGACACGAGGGCGAAGTTCTCCAGCATCACGTCACGGTACAGGCGCCGCTGAGCCTCGTCCAGGAGCCCCCACTCCTCGCGGGAGAAGCACACGAACACGTCCTCGAAGGTCACACGGCCCTGGGGGGGTGGGGACAGTTCAGCCTACAGGCAGCCAGGCTCCCTCCCAGCCCTCGCTGCCCCCACGGGCGTCCCCCCCAGACTCACTGCTCCCATGGGCGGCCCGGGTCCCCGAACTCCCCAGCCCCCAGCTCCGAGGAGACCCCAGGTCTTGGCATGGCTGGTGCCTGCTGTGCCCTCACAGCCTCCGATCCCCCCCCCCGAGTCCAGCCCAGGGTGGGAGCAGCAGGTGAGCCGACAGGTGCCATGTACACCGTGGGTCGGGCAGGAAGGGCCCCGACACTCCCCTGCCAGCTGGTTCTGGTGTCGCCCAGAACCAAGCCTCCCAGACACAACCTAAGGCTGTGAAGTCACACTCATCCCGATATACAGACCGCTCACTGGGCCTGGCCGTCCTCATACCTGGCAAGGCCTCCCACTAACACCGACAACCTCTGGTCTACACCACCTGCACCCAAAGCCCCACCCCCAACTCTGCACAGTGACAGGAAGGGCTCCCCGAGACGCACACCGACTCCCAGGTTATTGACAGCTTCGCCTCCAGGACCTGAAGGTGCCCGCTCCCGAGCTTAATCCCAGCCCCACCCCATCCCACCATCGGGACTTCTCTGACCAGAACTAAAGCCTCAGCGAAGGGGCCCTGGGATTAAGCCTGACTCCCCCTGTGGCCACCGACAGTTACTCCTGCCATCAACGTCTCTCTCTCAGTGGAAGGCACCTCCATTGTCCTCCTGCTAAAGAAAAATACATAAAGCAAAGCCCCTGGAGTCCTCCATGACCCTCCCCTTCCTCTTACTCACCCTTCACAGCAGAAAACCCGTCGCCGCCACCCCCCCCTAAAAAACAGATGCAAAAACCACCAACTCCCGTCCTGCCCCGGCCCCCTCTGGGCCAGCCACCTGCAGCACTCCCGGGGGCTCTGCAGCAGGTCCCTCCCCGCTTCACTCTGCTCTCAACCAGCCCGCAGCCACAGGGGGGGTCTCTCTCATCCTCCAGGGGTCGCCACCCTCGGAATCAGCCCAGCCCTCAGCCTGCCCCTCAGCCCTGTTCCCTGGAGGCATCACGCAGACCTGGGGTTCTTCCTGTCGGCTGCCAAGCATAGGAACCTCTCTGCTTAACACCTGGCCTAGACTCAGGACCCTGGGCTACAGATGAGCCCCTGATAGACAGCCCCCAGGCTCAAGCACACAGAGAGAGGAACCAGCGGAGTCTCCTCAGAAAATCAGGGGTGAGGGGGCTGCTTTACAAACATACACAGCCCCGTCCCGTGTGGCTCAATGGATAGAGCACCTGCCTGCGGATTTCACGTTCCCAGGTTCTATCCTCGTCAAGGGCACAGACCTCAGTTGCAGGCTGGGCTCGTGTGGGAGGCAACCAATGGACCTGTCTCTCATCGATGTTTCCCTCTCTGTCTCTTGCCTCCCTTCCACTCTCTCTAAACATCAATGGGGGAGCCCTGGCTGGTGTGGCTCAGTGGATTGAGCTTCGGCCTGTGGACTGAAGGGTCCCGGGTTTGATTTTGCTCAAGGGCCCAGGCCGGGGTTTCGGGCTCCATCTGCAGCAGGGACCCTGCAGGAGGCAGCTGATCGATGATTCTCTCTCATCACTGATGTCTCTCTCTCTCTCTCTCTCTCCCTCTCTGAAGTCAATAAAAAAATATTTTTAAAAAAGTCAATGTGGGGGGAAATATCCTTGGGTGAGGATTAAAAACAACCCCAAAAAACCCTGACCGGTGTGGCTCAGTAGATAGAGCATTGGCCTGCAGACTGAAGGGTCCCAGGTTCGATTCTGGTCAAGGGCATGGACCTGGGTTGCGGGCACATCCCCAGTGGGGGGTGTGCAGGAGGCAGCTGATCGATGTTTCTCTCTCATTTATGTTTCTAACTCCCTATCCCTCTCCCTTCCTCTCAGTAAAATATATATATATTTTTAAAAAACACCCCAAAACAAAGCAAACAAACAAAAACAACACATACAGGCTTCCCTGACCTCCACCCACATCCTTGGACGCCTCCCGTGGACTCCATCTGAAGTACGGTGGTAGCAATCGTGTCAGGTAGAAACTGTAGTTTAATTCTGACCCTGATGTTTGGCTTCTGTATTTTTGTTTTGTTCTGTTTAACCATAGAAAAGTCACTCTGATTTTTCTGAACTTACGTGTGTGCTATCCCAATCGATTAAATCCCTCACTGTCGGTGGTTTGAACATCCCGTTGGTTGTGCTCTCTCTGGTGTTGGAAAGCACCTTCTTCCGTGAACCCCGCTGAGAACCAGGGCAGCACAATCACCCTAAAATGCCGAAACGGCTACAGATGGCGCGTTCCAGTCGACTCACGGGTCACAAAGCCCCCACGGCTCTAGGCAGCGTGTGTCCCTTGGTTCAGCGATCTAGGAACCCCAAAACTATAGCCGAACCAACACGCTCGATTCTGCGTCTGTAAACTGCTTTGTGCAAACCGGGTTCCTCGTTCCGGACCCACAGATGCCGTCGCTACCTTTGCGATCTCTGCCTGCGGGGTCTGAGGTGCGCTGCGCCCTCGCAGACCCGGATTTGCAATAAATGTCACTCCTAACGGGACTTCTTGAGGCGTCTTTGCGTGATTGGCGGGGTGCGTGACAACACGTCGGCCTCCCCGGCCCCCACCTTCCCACTCTGCAGTCAGAGGAGCCGGCTGACACCCAAGCCGGGCCCCCTCCCTCCTGGGTCCCAAAGCTTCACCGCGCCCGCCGCCCCCGACTCATTCCCCTCCGCGCAGCCCGGCCGGGTGCCTGCGGGGCCCGTGCGCACCTCACGCCCGGACACGGGGACTGACGGACGGAGGGAAGGAGGGAGGGAGCGAGGAGGGGAGACTGGAAGGCCCGAGCGCGCACACGCCGGCGCCGGGGCCCAGCCGCAGGAGGAGGGGGCGGCCGCCCGCCACTCACCACAGCCGCGTCCGCCCGCGCCGCGGCCGCCATCGGGTCCCTCGCGCTCCGCTGAGCGCGCGCACCAGGCTCACGGGGCCGCCGCCGCCGGGGACCGGCCGGGACGGGGCGCCCAGGCCTCGGACCGAGCGCGGCCGCCGCGGACACCTCGGCGCAGGGCCGCCCGCCCCCCGACGGGGACCATGGCGCGTCCCCAGGCGCGGCTGGGGGCGGACTTTCCTCGCAACCGTCCTTCTCGGCTTCCGTCCGAGCACTCACGCGGCCGGAGCCCCGAATTCCAGCCTCAGCGGCCAGAAGGGACCCACGGGCCCGGCGCGGGCTCAATACGTCATGGCGCCGGCGCCGGAAGTCCCGTCTCTGCGTGACGGGCGTCTGGAAACGCCATGTTGAGCGGCCATGACGCAAGGCCTATGCGCCGCAGGGACTTCTGGGTAATGTAGTTTGTCGCGCTGATTCCAAGCGGGCGTTGGGCACCTTTGAGAAGCTGGGGCGAGAAGGACTTCAGTGCGGAAGAGCGTCTTAAAGGGGACGCGCCCACATTTCCGTGGTGGGCGGGGACAACCCACGTGACCGTTCTGCAATCCTGGAGCTGCTTGGCTCTCTCACTGGAGAGAGGGTGGGGGTGGGGGTAAATGATATGTATGTGTGTGTGTGTGTGTGCGCGCGCGCGCGCGCTTGCATGCATGTAGGGGGAGGGCACTGAGATTTAAACTGAGCAAAGGCCTGGCCAGTGTTGCTCAGCGGTTGAGCCTCAACCTATGAACCTGGAGGTCACTGCCACGCCCTTCAGGGCACATGTCTCAGCTGTGCCTGGATGCCCAGGAGGAGCCATGCAGCAGGCAGCCAGGAGGTGAAGTTCCTCCCTCATCCGTGTTTACATCCCTCTATCCCTCTCCCTAAAAATCAGTTAAACAAACCAAGCCCCCCCCTCCACC
>PVJC01055152.1:0-10286 GCA_004026665.1 Murina feae
TGTTCCATTGGTGGGAGATCCCCGACATGAGGATGGAGTCCCAGCTAAGTGATCTTCAGTAAATGGCAAATAGAGGATTAACTGCCTGGCGCGTTAGTCCCGCTAATTCAGTATTTATAGCCATTCAAGTAATTAGCTTTTTAATTAACACTGAAAGATCTGAAAGTACCTAATTGCATTCCATTCTAATTATATTAACAAATTATGCACATAAAAATTAAAATTCTTTTTTTTAATATTCTCTTTCAGAATGTGCAAATGGAGTCTATGCTTTCTTAATAAATGTCTCTCAACTGCTACTATGTTTCTAAACAGAATAGAAAAAAATACAACTTAATGCTGCTCATTTAAGTATGGTGCATCCTGTTGGGATTATAGAATTAAAACCAACAGGCTTTACATGGGGGTATTAGAGATATACTACATCCAGTTATTTAATTTATTTTAATAATAATCTGCTCATTGAATTATTTAACACATTTTTTTTTACAAAGGGCTTTGTGCATTCGGGTTTGAATGTGAGCTGATCAGATTGTTACATTTATTTCTTTTAAGACAAAATTAACTAAAAGAGTTATCTCAGAACCTATAGAATAGGAATAAAAAAAAAAAAGATGACAAAGAAAATTTTAAGAAGAATAAGAACTCTACTTTTGACTCCCTGATTGCAAACTCGGGCCCAACTTCAATGATGTTAGTTTAGGAATATTACTGAATATAATATAAATATAATCCTGAAATCTTTTACTTCTTTTACTGAAACATCAAGGTGAATTCTTGTTTTAAGGCTGTTTTTATACCTTAAGTATACACTGTCTGTAATGATCATATAATCTAATGGGTATTTGGTATAATGATCCTGATAGCGGGCCACCTTCAGTTGTGTTAGAACTGGGAGCAGATTTCTGTGTCAGGCCAGTTTGTCAGACCAAGAAGATTTGGTTTGACAGGTGTCTTGTCTAAGAGAGGTAACAGGATGATATAGAAAGTGTGGATGATGTTTCCCTGCCACACCCAGACTTAAAACTTTTACTACCATCCCCACCTGAGGGAGTGTGCTGCTCTATGGTCAGGGAAAGTAGCAGTCCCATAATTAGAGGTGAAATAATTCAGGTTGTAAAGTTCAGAACTTCCATTCTCCTGAAAGACAGATTGACTTGGGAAGTATCATTGTTGAAGTAGCTACCCCGATTCTCTCTTCAGTTACTTCCACCTCTTCTAAGTTTAAAAGCAGGACATTAGATAGAGATAGAGGGAGGTCTTACAATCCTATATATCCTTTAAAGAGGGCTCTATACCTTGCCTTTCGCACCCAGTCAAGTATGTGAGATATTAGTAGTTGTAATTGTTTTGATTTTCTATTGCTGCATAAGAAACCAACCCCAACTTTGTGGCCTAACACAACATATCACCAAACATAATTTCTCATGGTTCCATATGTTGAGTAGGTTCAATTGGACAGTCTTTATATTCTGTGCAATGATGACTGGGGCTGAAATTTTCCAGGTGGTTAACTGAGCTGAAATATTCAAGGTGTACGACTCACGTGACTGGGGCACTGAAACAGCCAGAAGACTGGGTGGAGCTAGACTAGCGCACAAGTATAGCTGGAAATCTCTCTCTCTCTCCCCCAGTCCCTCCCCTCCCCTCCTCCCCTCAAGTAGTCCGAGGGCCTCTTTCTCTTCTTGCTCTCTCAATAGGTTTTTGCCAGTAGTTTACCTGGGCTGCTCACATAGCCACTCAAGGCCTCTAAGAGGACAAAGGTAGAAAGCTTCTAGTCCTTCCTAAGGCTAAGGCCCAGAACTTTCACAACGACAGTGTAGTTACATCCCATGCACAAATTCCACACTGAAGGAGATTTCCACTCAGGCATGAATGTGATGCCTTGGGAGTCAACTTTGAGAGTAGCTATCAAGAGAGTGGATACCCCTGCTAAGTTTATGGATCTGAGAATAGAAAGAATATTGCATGCTTTTGCCTTGTTGCCTTTGGAAATGGAAGTCCCCACATGTTTTCCAACAAGCTCACGGCCTGCAATGTACAACCTAGCATCAGGGGTTTACTGGGCAGATGGACCTGGGAGGGCAGCCCAAGTTTGGTCTCAAAGGGAGTCAGTGAACCAGGAGATGCTTTCAGTTTTGGGGAAGGGATGTTGGATGCTATATCTGCCAAACAGAGATCTATACAGAGAAGTTCCTGAGGTCTTTGTAGACAACTCATAGCTCGTGGGTTACAAGTGCCCCTGAAAAACCGTATATTTTATTTTGCTCTAGAATCAGACCCATGGCAGTCAGTTGAGATCACCCGATGTTTTATAACTTGATCTATAAGGTTTCTTATAATTTTTAGATAGCATAAGCTTTTTTTTTTTATTTCAGCATGGGGAAAGTGTAACCATTAAGACTGTATTCTATTAGAAATCATTTATTCATTTAATGGAAGGAGAAGGAGACTTGGTTCCAATTGTAACGAACATTAATCTCTTGGGTATTTCCACAGACTTTAAATATATTTCCAGTTTTGCTTAAGCTAGTTTATTGTGGGTTATTTTTCCTATCAAAGAAGCATCTTAATGAAAATGATGCTTAACTACAACTTTCATTCTTGTAAAGTCGCGATATCCCATGACTTCGACTTACCATTTTAAACTGTGTTATTATCATCAATCCATTCATTTTGAAAACAAGCTGACCCAGTAACAAGCTAATTGATTTTGTCGTGTCATAATTGCCATCAATGGCCTTCTTTGCTTTTCTGCTCTTCAGAGATGGATTTCAAATGGTGTTTTTTTTTATTTTTTATTTTTCTCCATCTTAACTGCCTTCTACATACTTCAGTGGTTATCACCTGTGAGGCCATGATAATGTGTCATTATGAAGGAGGAGAAAATATTTTTTGTAGAAAGTATATTTTAATGATACTGTAGTGCACAAATGCTTGCCTGTTGTTCATTTTTTTATATGACTATTGTCTGGTTTAGGATAAGCAGCAGGAATATTCTGTTTCCGAGTTTCTTAAAATGCCCCTGTATTCTTAAATTTTGGAGTCATTTTATTTTTCTAAAGGCTATGTTATCAGGTGCACATGTTTTGTTATATTAATAAACTTTTATTGGAATGTAATCTACTTACTGACAAACCGTGTTCACTTTGTGAATATTCATCAGACTACACAAATCATAAGTAGAGTCTGATGAATATTCACGAAGTGAACACACTTATGTAGGCAGCACACAGATAAAGAAATAGAGCATTGCTAGCCCCATGAACTCCTCCTCATGCTCCCTCCTAATGATGACTTCCCCCTCCCAGGGCAGTCACTACCCTGTGTTCTGATATCTAAACTAGTTTGTCCTATTTTTACACTTTATAGGAACATGCAGTGTTGACTTTGCATTATATGCTCTTTGTGTGTCTGGGTTCTGTCTCTCAGTAGTTTCATGGGGATCCTATGAATTGTTGTATGTAGCCATCGTTCGTTTGTTCTGCTTGCTGTATAGCCTTCCGTGTGTGCATAAACTACCATGTGTCCTTGCCAGTGTGGTTCACTTGCTTGGGCCTTGTCCTGTGTACCAAAAGGCTGCAGGTTCAATTCCCAGTCAGGACACATGCCCGTGTTTTGGTCTAGATCCTTGATAAAGGGTGTGTAGGAGGCAGCTGATCGATGTTTTGCCCTCGCATGGATGTTTTTCTCTCTCTTTCTCTTTCTCTAAAAAAAAGAACAAAGCAAAACAAAAAGAATATGCTACCATATGATTTCAAATTATGGAATCCACACCAGATTATACATCTGAGAAAGACACTGATGAAATATGATGCGTCAGTGGGGCAGGAATGAGATGACACTTTGTTGCATGTTGCTGTTGCAGAAAACGGTGTCTGAGATGGTGATGAGTATGCAAGAAACATCACCTGAGTGTGTTCTCTTCAGCAATGCCTGTGGGGTAGGAGAAAGAAGCGGGATGACGTATAGAAGTTGGGCTATGATGAGGTTACAACGTGGCCTCAATCAACCTCACCTCGGATCGTCCTTCAGACTGGTCTTGGTTTTGACCAAGGGAGGACATGATATGGTAGACAGGTAGAAAGCTTGGAATTACACTGCTGGGTTTCCAAAGTCTCATTTCCCTTTGTCCAGCCACAGAAGAAGTATAGCTGGGGTTTCAGTAGAGCTAAAATCAGAGTCAGTGTCCAGAGTTTCCAACCCATGTTGGAGCGGGGTCCAGCTTAGCATCAGGCTAGCTTAGTATATTCCTGCTGCAGTCCATTAGTTCTTTGTGTGTGTAGTCCGCATAGCCATGGGCCATGCAGGCAAATACAAGAGAACCAAGAGAGCAACAAGAGGCCCAAGAACACAAGAGAAGGAATTTCTTTTTTTAGGGGATGATATATCCCAAATATCTGAGGGCTTGCAGTGGCCACACCCATCTCTTTCCCTAGATGTTATTTTCTTTAATATGTATTTTATTGATTTTTTACTGAGAGGAAGGGAGAGAGACAGAGAGCTAGAAACATTGATCAGCTGCCTCCTGCACACCTCCCCCTGGGGATGTGCCCACATAAAGGTACATGCCCTTGACCGGAATCGAACCTGGGACCCTTCAGTCCGAAGGCCAAAGCTCTATCCACTGAGCCAAACTGTTTCGGGCTCTCCAGATGTTATTGACAGGCAAGTATCTTCCCTATGTCATCCCAGTTTTACTGGGCATGCATCTATCTCTCCTTTGTTGGATCCCTGAGGAGTGTAAAGTTGTGTCTTCCTGGTGAAGTACCCAAATAACACTCCTATAGTATCTGGCCTTCCCTTTCTACTTTCCTATTATTAATAATTAGTGAATTATAATGGTACCAAAAACATCCCACCTTCAGTGCTGAATATACCTTCATGTCTGCTGTTCGTGGTGGCAAAGAAGAACAGATTTAAAATAAGCTAAGGGGCCCTAACCGGTTTGGCTCAGTGGATAGAGTGGCGGCCTACGGACTCAAGGGTCCCAGGTTTGATTCTGGTCAAGGGCATGTACCTTGGTTTCGGGTACATCCCCAGTAGGGGCTGTGCAGGCGGCAGCTGATCGATGTTTCTCTCTCATCCTCTCATTGATGTTTCTAACTCTCTCTCTCTCTCTCTCCCTTCCTCTCTGTAAAAAAATCAATAACATATATATAAATAAAATAAAATAAGCTAAGGGGAAGAAGGTGAGAAACAACATTCATCAATCATCTATGAAGTCCAAGGCACTCTATATGTTTTACCAATTTTGTCTCACTAAATTTTCATCACTATGTAAAGTAGTCATTACTGTTCCTACTTAAGAGGAAAATGAAATACTGTGGATTGACAATGAATAAGTATACATCAAACTCACACTTATATTCATCTCATTCCAGTTTGCTTTTTCCCCCAACTACATTTCTCTCCAAAAGATAAGAAATGAGCATAAGCCTGGCCAGCATTGCTCAGTGGTTAAGCCTTGACCTATGAATCAGAAGGTCACTGTTCAATTCTTGGTCAGGGCACATGCTGTGTTGTGGGCTCAACCTCCAGTGTGGGGTGTGCAGGAGGCAGCCAAATCAATGATTCTCTCTCACTGATATTTCTATCTCTCTCTCCCTCTCCCTTCCTCTCTAATATCAATAAAAATATATTTTTAAAAGAGAAGTGAACATAAATATAGGAATAGAGTAGGTGGGTATTTTGCCTTTACTGCAACTGCAGATACATAATTTAAAAGAACCAGGAGTTCTTTTCCCCCAACTTCAGCCCTGATTTTGTTTATAAAGCCACATGATGACGGAGACATTTGTCATTTCCCTATCTTTATTCTGGCATCTAAAGCAAGGCTACAGGAAGCTCAACAAATATTTGTTGAATAAATAAAAGTACTTATCAATGCTCATAGTTCTGTGGTACTTAAATACCAACAAATACACAGCTGATGAAGCCACTCTGCAATAGATGTGAAATAATGAAATTTGCACATAGACAATGACTCAGGAGTTTTTATTTATTTATTTTTTATTTATTTATTTTTTTATTTTCAGAAAAGTAATGGAGTGATAGCATCATCCGAGGGCACACACTCCTGACGTAGGTTTTTCAATGGCCAGAACTCTTTTAAGAATGGGAAGTAGCTTTCAATTACTTTCGGGCTCTCCCTGCTTTCTCATCTCTTCCCCTTTTCTTCATAACTTGTATTTGAAAAGATGGTGGAAATAACTTCTGAGAGAATAAAACACCAAAGGAGTCAGGATCAAAAACTCTGAAACTGACAGGGAAAGCAAGGCCCAGATGTGGCAGCCTTTCCAGAGGTGGCAGCCAGGGAGCTACAGCCGGCAAAGACTTCATGTATGGTTCAAGTAGAGCGAACAAAGGGCCCCTTGTGAAGATATTGACTGTGAATTTTTTGTTTTGAGCAAGTAGAAGAAATAACACACACACACACACACACACACACACACACACCCAAGTAGGAGAGAACTGGACTTGGAAAATCTCTGTGATGGCGGTACTTTGCTGTCTGGCACTTTGCTATTGTGAGGTGCCTTTCAGTGGCAAAGTAATTGAATTTCAAGTGCCTCTGCTTTGGGGCATCCACGAGGACCTCATCGATATACAATTCACTTTTATGTAGGCATTGCCATGCACCAAAGAAAAGGGGTGTCATTGATTCTCCACTGCTGATCATCAGAAAGGACTGAAAACTGACCGTTACAAAAAATCGGTTGACTTGTTTCCTTCTTTAGAGTTCAAGGCCAAACTTAATCACTAGCCAGTGCAGTGGTACTTGCTACATGTACTCATGCCTGGAAGCTAGAGAAGCTCTAGTTTACCAAAATACTCCAAGTGTTTCTTTTATCTACTTTTCTATCTATCCTCAAACATGGTCAGAGTTGGAAAACAACATCATTTTTGCACTGCTCTAATGATTGGGGAGTTATACCTTATTTTAAGCTGAAATCTGTTTTCTTTACACACACACACACACACACACACATATATTGATTTCAGACAAGAAGGGAAAGGGAGAAATAGAAACATCAATGCTAAGAGAGAATTATTGATCGACTATCTCCTTCACACCCCACACTGGGGATCGAGCCCACAGCCCGGGCAGGTGTCCTGATTAGGAATCTAACCATGACCTTCTGGTTCATAGGTCGATGCTCAACCACTAAGCTACACTGGCCAGGCAGAAATCTTTTTTTCTTGCAAGTATTGAACCTACAGATTCTAATTCTACCTTCTAGAAAATTTGGGAGAACATTAATATTCCATTTTCTCAAAAATGGTTTTTGTAACAATCAGGGTCCACTCTTCTTGGATTAAATAGCTAAATATTCTCTAGTATGCTTTAACCATGCTGAGACTGATGTTAGAATAATTTTTACATGGTGGTTCTCAAGCCTAAATGCAGTTTTAGAGTTAACCTAAGCAAGTTGTTTTCCAATTTTTTTTGCTTAAATAGCTCATAAAATATTACTTAAAATAACCTTTGTCCCTTCACAAATTAAGTTGACATATAATTTTATGTTTGCTGTTGTGACTTTATTAAATTAACATTTGGTAAATAGAGCCCTAGGGCATCAAATGATGGGCAGAGGCTCAACTAAAAACCATAGGAATAGAGAAGTTTATTATTCCACAAGTCCTGCAGGAAGTCCATGGCATGCCTGGAGGTCAAGGCAGGGCACAGGCAGAGGGAGTGGCAGTACCTGGGTGACATGCCTTTGTTAGGGTCCATGGGTGGAGTGTCTTGGCTTCCTATGCTAAGGTTGGATAGCCAATTCAAACCTTTTATATTCAAAAGCCCTAACTTTTCTAATTCCTGGAGGCTCAATTGACTATGATTAATAAACAAGGTCATCTTTCCACTGGTCCATTAGTTTCATCACTTAATCAAAAAAAAGTAGCCTCATTAAAGACCACATCTCCATAAGTTTTTCTTCCTTCCTAAAAATTCAAACATTAACAGATCTCTGTCCTTTATTTTCTACATCTGAACATTTCAAACTCAGTTACTTTTTTCATCGAAGAAATATTAAAAACCAGGACATCTTAGATAAGTTTAAAAGTTCTGTTGTGATTCTTAAGGCAAACAAGATAAAGTGTTAATCATCTCTCTAGATTTTAAATGCTCACCTCCGAGATTTAACTAAGACTATTTTAGATTATAGCCCCTTTGACTCATACCTTACTGAGGCAAAAACAAGATGTAAGGGTCGTTCCATTTCCAAACTATATAACCTTTTAAATGTGCCCTAGAAGTTTTAATACTGAAATTATAGAAATATTCAGCCTTTTTGGGTGAGGTGAGTAGGGGGATAGTTCATATGACAAAAGAAATTTATGGTAATTTATCTGTTTCTGACTTTATGAAAAGGCAGCACTTACAGCACACAGCTAATGCAAATTTATGACATTTACTTCAAGTAGCAAGTTTGCCTCTCTCTGGTTGTAGCTTTGAACTCGGTTGATATTAACTAAATTTCTTTCTATAAGATATATACGTTCACCTTGGTGATCTAAGTGAATCATTCCAGACAAGTTTTGAATATCCTGTGTGAAATCAGCCAAGACTGGCATAGCACAGGGAATGAAAACCTGACTCCGGAATCACAAGTACTAGGTTTGAGTGCAAACCCTACTGGCATTGGGCAAGATCATTACTTCAGTGCATTATGTGGTGAGCATTTAAGTATCTACTGCATAGGGTAATTAGAAGTATTAAATTAGATATATGCTTGGACGGTAAGAAACAGAAAATGTTAGCTATTAATCTAGCATCTGAGAAAGTGCCTAGTACATGAGAAACTCAACTACAGTAACACTTATTGAACACTTACTATAAGATAGACACTTGTCTAAGCATTTTATATATAACTAGAGGCACAGTGCACAAAATTCATGCAAGGGGGGGCGCCCCTCAGCCTGGCCTGCACCCTCTCACAATCCAGGACACCTCGGGGGATATCCGATTGCCAGTTTAGGGTGGGATTGGGCCTAACCTAGCAGTTGAACATCCCTCTCACAATCCGGGACCACTGCCTGCTAGCTGCTTGCCCGCCTGCTTGATTGACTGCCCCTAACCACTCTACATTCCTGCCTCATCACCCCTAACCATTCTGCATGCCTGCCTGATCACCTCTAACCGCTCTACTTGCCTGATCGCCCCTAACTGCCTCTGCCTCAGCCCTCACCACAGCGGCTTCATCCAGGAGGTCATTCAGCTGTCCAGTCTAATTAGCATATTACACTTTTATTATTATAGATCATTCATTTAACTGTTTGAATGGGTTAACTAAAATGCATATATATATATATAGATTATATATATCATCTATATAATATACAGATGATGTATTGCTGTTAAAGATACTGAATGGTGTATATTGTCTACTTAGGTGACCTTACCAGGTCAGTTTTAATCTTTTTGACTCAAAACATAATTTAGTCTTTTCATGAAAGTGGACCCACTTCTCAGGCAAGTGCTTGTATCATCTGAGCCCAAAAAACATATTTATTGAGACACAATGAAAATGTATTCGCTTATAATGAAAAAAAAAGTCAAAGCATCAGTCCTCGTGATGCACAGGTTTTCTCACTATAGACACACCTATAAATAAAACTAAATTTTGATCAGAATGTTGTCTAAAGAGAATCAGAGTGTGGAGAATTAGAAATTTTTTAATGGCTTAATGCATTTACCTCATGAAAAATAGAATTATTCATAAAATTTGCCAGCTAAGTTTTACCTTGTCCTGGATGGATTTAGGGTGAACACTGAAATATTTATTTCTCCGTTGCTTCCTTTGAGGCAGGCTAGCCTCTTTTTCTGACATGAAGAAACAATTATTATAGGCTATCAGATGATGAGAAGTCTCTAGCCTATGAGTCCTTTTCTCTTTTTTGGTTATTTATACATAACTAGGGGCCCGGTGCACAAAAATTTGTGCACTCGGGGTGGAGGGAGTCCCTCAGCCCGACCTGTGCCCTCTCACAGTCTGGGACCCCTCAGTGGATGTCCTATGATGGCCCCAGTCTGCCAGGCGGCTTTTGTGTGTGTGTGTGTGTATGTGTGTGTGTCGCCACTGGGGACCTGCCCCCAGCCCCATCAGAGGCTCGGAGCAGTCCTCCTGTGTGTGTCTACCTGCTGAGGGCCTGCCCCCAGGCACACCATCAAGGCTTGGAGCAGGCACCCCCTCTATGTTGATCTCTCAGACTCTTGCCCTCCCCTGCATGTTGTTCTCTTTTTTGAGCGTGGCCAGGGCTGGGTGCGGCCTGCCTCCCAA
>PVJC01055153.1:0-10283 GCA_004026665.1 Murina feae
AAGGGAAGGAGGGTAGTAGAAAAATGGGAAGAATGATGATGGAACAGAAGTAGGAAATAAGGAGGAAAGAAAAGTTTATAAATGATGAGTCAGTAGGAAAAGTGTTACATAAAGGAGAAAAATTGTGTGAGAGGAAGAAGCCAATAAGGAAGTCAAATACAATTGTGCGTGAAGGGGATAAGATTAAAAAAGAAAGTTAGTAGGGATGACCAGGCCGGCAGGGGTGGGCAGTTAGGGGGTCAGGCAGGCAGGTAGGCAGAGTGGTTAGGGCAGGTAGGCAGGTTAGTGATTAAGAACCAGAGGTCCTGGATTGTGAGAGTCCCCAAGAACTCCATATTGGAGTGGGTGCAGGTCGGACTGAGGGACCACTCCCCTGCCCCCCATGCACGAATTTCATGCACCAGGCCCCTAGTAGACAAATAAAATTGAAACACATATATGCAAAGAACAGACTGATGGTTTACAGAGGGAAGGAGCTTTGGGGCTTGGTGGAAAATGTGAAGGGATTAAGAAATACTAATTCAGTTGTTCTTAACCTTCTGGCCCTTTAAATACAGTTCCTCATGTTGTGACCCAAGCAATAAAATTATTTCTGTTGCTACTTCATAACTGTAATGTTGCTACTGTTATAAATCATAATGTAAATATCTGATATGCAGGATGGTCTTAGGCGACCCCTGTGAAAGGGTCGTTAGATCGCCAAGGGGGTCATGACCCACAAGTTGAGAACCACTGTACGAATTGGTAGTTACAGAATAGTCAAAGGGTTGTAAAGTATGGCATGAGGAATCCTATCTAATAAAGAGGGAATATGCAAATTGACTGTCATGCCATCACAAAGATGGTGGCACCCATAGCCAGAAGATGGCAGTGCCCAGTCCCCTGAGTCCTGCCAGAGTCCCCAATTCTTTCAGCCCCACTGGGAAGTGGCAGGCACACAGTGTGGCTGGACCTGTCCTCAGCCACCCAGGGCTGGCCCGAGGCATAGGAAAGCCTCAGATGCAGGCAGTGGCAGCAGCAGAGGTGTGATGGGGACATCACCTATCCCTGATTGCCAGGTCACCCTGAGGGCTCCCAGACAGAGAGGGGACAGGCTGGGCTGAGGGACCCCCCCCATCCAGTGCATGAATTTTCATGCACCAGGCCTCTAGTATAGTCAATAACATTGTAATAACTATATATGGTGTCAGATGGGTACTTAAAATATTAGGGGGATCACTTTGTAAAGTATATGACAGTCTAATCATTGTTTAACCTATGGTGTATACCTGAAACTAGTACAAAATATTATTGAATGTAAACTGTAATTGAAAAAAAATAATTTAAAGAGTTTGCTCAAAGTTTTAATCAATTTTACAATACTTACCATAAAATGTTGGGAGAATCTTTATCCTATCTTAATAACTCCCAATGGAGCTTGCTCTAGATGAATAAGAAAGGGAACGGGGTTGAAAGCATGGATAATGGATTCACACATTGACATTCATTAGTTTGCAGAGATTGCTTTTTATTTTATCGTATCTTTTTTATGACATCTAAAGTCAAACTCAACGAATTTTAACTAAACGCCTAGAAAGTGCATCACACTCTGCTACACACTGTGAGGAATTCAAAGATGAGTAAGAGATGCCGCAGCAGGCTTGGCTCAGTGGATACAGCGTTGGCCTGCAGATGAAAGGGCCCCAGGTTTGATTTCAGTCAGGGGCACATGCCTGGGTTTCAGATTCCTCCCCAGCCCTGGCCTTGCATGGAGCATGTGCAGGAGGCAACCAATTGATGTGTTTCTCTTACATCAATATTTCTCTCTATCTTTCCCTCTCCCACTCTCCCTAAAATTCAATGGAAAAATAACCTCAGGTAAGGATTAAAAATCAATCAATCAATCACTAGTAGGAAAAAAATTTATTTAAAAAAAGAGATGATGTGCATCCAATTTCTCACCATTTAGTGGAGAGATACTATGTACATGATTCTATGAGAAAGCTAACCATTATCTAATCTAATAAAAGCATAATATGCAAATTGACCCTCACTCTGTTACACCCACAAGCCATGCCCACAAACCACACCCACCAACCAATAAGGAGCAAATATGCAAATTAACCCAACAAAGATGGCAGAGGCCAGAGCCAGAATACTTGCATTGCAGCCACAGCTACCACACAAGCATTCTGGCTCTGGCTGCTCCAGGCCTGTTGGAGACTCAGAAGTCAGGGGAGATAGAGAAGACCGGCTCCGGTGCCTGAGGCTAGCTTCTGCTGGGAGTTGAATGAGCCACCTGTCCCTGATCGAAGGTACAGGGGAGAAGCCTCCTGTTGGTGATTGCAGGCAGCTTCTCCCCCATGCCTGTGATCAGGGACAGGCGGCTTCTCCCCCTCGGCCTGAGATCATGGACAAGATCGGGCCTAAGCCAGAAGGTGGACATCCCCCCAAGGGGTTCCAGACTGTGAGAGGGCACAGGCCAGGGTGAGAGACACCCCCCCCCCAGTGCACAAATTTTTGTGCACTGGGCCCTAGTGGGTCTTGTAATAGGAGTAACAATTAAGAAGTGGGGCTGATAAGAGAGATTCCTTACAAGGAATCTTTGCTTAAATGTCTTCACTAACTAGGAAACCCCTCATAATCTTGTTTCACATCTCTATTCTACCAACCTCCTCAGGATGCCACCCTTGCCCTGAATAGAGTATGTACTTGATTAAAATAGTTCTTAATGTTCTGTCTGCAAGGTACTCAACTTTGAGGGTTGTGATGAAAAATTGAAAGGAATTGAGACTTTATTTTAGGAAATTTTTCTATTAAACATTGTTATATTTCCTTCCTCTTATAAATAGGAAGAAGAGGGTATACATTTCAAAGGTTTTGTCAAAATATAAATGGAATCAAAGATAATTCTTTTCCTGGGGTTACTTGATCAGGAGCATAACAGGGTTTGGAAAATTTTTCTCTAATGGCCAGAGAGTAAATAATTTTGCAGGTCACACATTCTCTGTTACAACTGTTCAACTCTACCACGTATAGCATGAAAGCAACCATAGAAAAAAAGTAAATACTTTGAATGTGACTGTGTTCCCAAAAAAAACTTTACTTGTAAAACCAGGCAATGGCAGAACTGAACTCATGGCCCATAGTTTACCAACCCTTGACCTAAAATGATGTTATTTATTAAACTTCTCTTGTAATAAAACAATCATGTTAAGAATAATTGGGTACTATTTCTATGACTGAAATTAATGAAGAAATATGTCAGAGAGATACAACTCTGCTTCTGATGTGATTACATCAAAGAAAGACCTAGTGAAGAACAAGCTTGCTTCTGGTGGACAGAGGTAGGTGTGAAAACAAACTCAGTCAAAGGTTGAAATTGCTGCCATGAACATCTTAAGAACAGTATAATCCAGAGATTAAGAAACTACTTGAGCTGGACTACCTAGCTCTACCTTTTGGACAAGTTACTTAATGTCTCTGTGCCTCAGTTTCTGTAAAATGGGATAATATTAATAATAATGATACCAAAGATATAAAAGAGTTGTGATAAATATTGAAAGATTAACACATTCAATTTGCTTAAACAGTGTTTAGCACAGGGCAAAATGGAGAAAGTGATAAAATTCTTTTTTAAAATATTTTCTATTTATTTTTGTGGAGGGGGTTGTTTGTTTTCTTTTTAATCTTTATTGTTGAGATTATTGCAGATGTGCCCCTTTTTTCCTCTCATTGCCCCCCTCCACCTGGTTCCTGCCCCACCACAGGTCTTTGCTATTCTAATGTCTGTGTCCATAGGTAATGCATATATCTAAATAAGATCTTTGTTTAATCTCTTCCACCCTTTCACCCCTTCCCTATGAGCATCGTCAGTTTGTTCCATTTCCATGCCTCTGATTCTATTTTATTCACCAGTGTATTCTGTTCATTAGATTTCTTATTCGTTTATTTTGATTTTTAGATTCAATTGTTGATAGGTACGTATTTGTTGCCATTTTTTGTTCATATTCTTTATCTTTTTCTTTTGCTTCTTCTTCCTCTTCTTAAAGAATACCCTTCAGCATTTCATATAATACTGGTTTGGTGGTGATCAACTCCTTGAGCTTTTTCTTGTCTGTGAAGCTCTTTTTCTGACCTTCTATTCTAAATAATAGCTGTGCTGGGTAGAGTGATCTTGGTTGTAAGTTCTTGCTTTTTATCACTTTGAATATTCCTTGCCACTCCCTTCTGACCTGCATAGTTTCTGTTGAGAAATCAACTGACAGTCATATGGCTATTCCTTTGTATGTAACTAACTGCTATTCTCTTGCTGCTTTCAAGATTATCTCTTTGTCTTTAACCCTTGGCATTTTAATTATGATGTGTCATGATGTGGTTCTCTTTAGTTGCCTCTTGTTTGAGAATCTCTGTGCTTCTTAGATTTGCAAGTCTATTTCTTTCACCAGGTAGGGGAAGTTTTCTGTCATTATTTCTTCAAATAGGTTTTTAATATCTTGCTCTCTCTCTTCTTCTGGCACCCCCATAATGTGAATGTTGGTACACTTGAAGTTATCCCAGAGGTTGCTTACACTATCTTCATATTTTTGGATTCTCTTTTCTTTTTTCTCTTCTGGTTAGGTGGTTTTTGCTTCCTCATATTCCAAATCATTGATTTGATTCTCAGAATTCTTTACTCTACTGTTGAATCCCTATATATGATTCTTTATCTCAGTCAGTGTATGCTTAATTTCTGAATGGTCCTTTTCCACTTTTTTGGAGGTTTCTAGAAGATTTTTTAATAACCTTATAACTATAGTTTTGAATTCTATATCCAGTAGTTTGCTTTTTTCAATTTCTTTCATTTGTGATATGTTTGTTTGTCTCTGCATTTTGGCTGCTTTCCTGTGTTTGTTTCTATGTATTGGGTAGAGTTACTATGTCTCTTTGAGTTGGTAGAGTGACCTTGTATAAAAGGTGTTCTATGGGGCCCAGAGGCTTAGCCTTCCCAGTCACCTGAGCTGGGAGCTCTAGGTACACCCTTTGTGGGTTGTGAGCACAGTATTGTTGTAGTTGAGACTTGATTGCTGTTGGTGTCACTGGGAGGAATTTACCTCCAGGCCAATTGGCTGTGAGGACCAGCTGCAACTACGTGGGAGGGCTGTTATGCAGGAGTCACCCTTATGGAGCAGGACTTGCTTCTGTGGGTCTTTGGTGCTCACTGAGTCTTCCCCTTGAGTGTGTCATTTATGGTTATGTAGAGTTGTAATCTGTATGGTCTGACACTGACCACTGGGTACACTGGCTATTTCGTCTCTAGGGAGGTGCACAGTCACTGCCAGGGACCACCCAGCAGGAGCTACAGAGAGATCTGCAGATTCCTCCTCTTTGTATCAGGTTTGTAAGTGCCAAGATGAGATCTAGCTATGAAACAAGGCAGGCTGGTGTTGGTGTCAGGTCTTGGGACTCTTATTGATAGGTTTGGGGCTCCCTGACCCAGTTGTAGCTTATTTGAGAGATTTTAACCTGAGCAAGGACAGACCATTCATATGCAAAAGATGCTGCACACAGCTTGGGTGGGGTTATAAATTGGATGAGGTGGGGTCTTAGGGAATCACCAGAGCAGAACAAACAGAAATGGCTGCTGGTCAGCCCTGTGATGAGGGAGGTCCCAGCTGCCCAAGTTCCTGCCCAAATGCCAGAAAATTTCTCCTCATCTCTATCTGTGTTCCCCAGAGCCTTGCCTTGGTGCTGGAGCTCAGAGGATGCAGGACCTTGTAAATTCAGTTCATAGTGCCAGTCTTTTAAGAGGAAGAGCTAGATCTCCAGCAACCTCTGTGTGACTGACCCCCAATCCCCACTGGTCTTTACAGTCCATAGTTCTTACTTCTTTTCCAAGTTCTGAGACCCTGGGCTGGGGATCTGGTGAGGGGCTAGGAAACCTTGCTCCTCTGGGTGGCCTCCACAGAGATAATTGCCCTCCCAATTGAAAAAGCAGCATACATGGGTGCTGGACCAGCCCATTCCATGCTTCTGTACCTCCTATCAGTCTCAGTGTGCTTTCTTCTTTGCTTCTCTGGTTGTAGGACTTCCATTTGTCCAGCTTTCCAGCAGTTCTAGATGATGGTTGTTCTGTATTTCATTTGTAATTTTGATGTGGTTGTGGGAGGCAGCATGTATAGGTGTTTACCTACTCCACCACCTTCTGAAAGTAATAAAATTTTTATTCAGATAATGCTTGAATCCCTTTTCCCTTATAACTTGCCTGTAAGGGACACAGGAATTGCAGGCCCAGGATACTATATTTTTGTCTAAAAGTTGTCATTAATGTTACCTCTATTTGATAACTATTCAGAGAAAGAATAATTAGACCCTAAAAAACCCTGAATTCATAAATGTCAAAAAGTGGAATAGACAATTGGTGCAATTCTTCTTTTCATTTTATCCAAATGAAGAGGATTTGTTGGCACCAAGAGTCTTGTATTACAATTTTTATTTAACAGGTTAAGCAAAATTAACAGGCTAGGAAAAATTAAACCATGCTCTCTATCAATTTTAGAAACTGGCCCAGAAGCCATTCTGTAGCAGCATGTAATACACATGTGCCAATAATTAATTATGCATGCCACAATCCTTCAATGCTCCTCAGAGAATCTCTGCTTGCCATCCTTCCACTGACAAACTAGCTCATCCTAACCGTATCATGAATGCATGTTGCTGCTCATGATGCCACTGCTACTCTGTCTTTTTACCACATGCAGTGTTGCTAAGGTTGCTACTGAGGTTACTGTTACTATAAAACCTTTAAGGAGAGAGGAGTTCTAAAGCTGAAGCAAAAGTGTGTGTGTTCAATGGGGAACTCAGTGCAAGCCCAGAAAACGGTTTTCATCTCATGTCATTAAGGTGGTGCCAGGGACGTAGAGATCATCCAAATGCTGCAGTAGGCAAATCAAAATATCAGTAGGTGACCAAGGGTAAACTTGAACCCAAGTCAAAGTGAACTAACTGTAAAACTTGAGTAAATCAATTAACTTTCTGTGTTTTAGTTTGACCATAAACAATGCAATGTAATTTCTATGATCAAGTTCATAAGATTTGAGAAAATGTATATAAAAGTGTTTTGAAAGATACGAAGTGGTATACAAATGTTTGGTAACATATGTTTTCTGAAAAATGGTAGAAAGTCATGTTACTTTATGAAAATTTAGAAATTTGGCCACTATATACCTGATTTAATATACATATCTGTATTGATCAGTATCCATTTATAAGGAATGATGTTGAACTTCATTTTAACTAAAACTGATGGCCAACTGATGAATCTCTCCTGAATGTTTATTTATATAGGATCTCAAATCAAATTGTCATTGATGTTTGGGAGTAGTCATTACAATAATTCAAATAGAGAAAATACCCATTTCTAATGGAATGGTAAACCATATACTCATATAAATCATAAATACTCTATCTTCAGTATTTCAATGAAGAAGTATTCACTCTTAGAAAATTTCAACCCAATGCAATACCCAAGCAAAGCAAAAATGTTTTAGAGTCAACTAAGATATCATACTTTCCCTCGCTGTGTATTATTTCATTACTAGAAGCCCACAGCAGGACATCACGCAGCCCCGCTCACCCATGCACGCCTCGCCATGCTCACAGGCCCGCCCACTTCCCACTACCCACCACACTTACAGCCCTGCCCACCCATGCCCACCCTGCCCACCCAGGTGCGCCCCACTGGACTGGCAGCCCCGCCCTCCTGCACACACCTCACTGCGTACATGGCCTCCTGATGACTGGTCTTTGGTCATTACTGCATTACAATCACTGGGTTTTTATTATATAGATTATTCCTTTCTTATGAGACTAATAATTTATATTATAAACGGGATGGGGCAAAAGTAGGATTACAGTTTTTCATATGGAAAATAATACAATAATTACGAAATAATAGTACAAAAAAAACTATGTTTCATGTATTCATAACTGTAAACCTGCTTTGCCTCCATCCTGTATAGATATGATACATATAAATTTCAGATTTATAATTATAGAATTTATTCTCTAAAAGACTATAATATCTAGAAACTAGTCTATTGTTTTGCAATTAATGATTGTTATTTATTGTTCTAGGGAGTATATTTTAATTTTTTATTTTTATTATCAAAAGTGTTACAAATGACCCTAACCACTTTGGCTCAGTGGATAGAGCATCAGCCTGTGTACTGAAAGGTCCCAGGTTCGATTCCAGTCAAGGGCATATACCTTGGTTGCGGGCATATCCCCAGTAGGGGGTGTGCAGTAGGCAGCTGATCGATGTTTCTCTCTCATCGATGTTTCTAACTCTCTATCCCTCTCCCTTCCACTCTGTAAAAAATCAATAAAATATATATTTTTTAAAAAAGTGTTACAAATGCCCCTCTTTTTTCCCCCTATTGTCCCACGCCCTCCCCAGGTCTTCACCACACTATTGTCTATTGTCTATCCATGGGTTAGACTGGTACTGGGACCCCTTGACTGCTCAACTGGTCAACCAGTCGCTGATGCACACTGACCACCAGGGGCCACTCACAGCAGCAGCTGCCCCCTGGTGATCATTGTGCTCCCACAGCTAACCTCCTGCAGCAGGCCAACCTCCTACGGTCTCTCCCACTGGCCAGCCAACCTCCCATGATCCTTTCTCCCTCCCTCCACCCCCCCATCAGACAACCTTCTGTGGTCCCTCCATCTGGCCAGCCGGCCCTGATCAGCCCCAATCGCCAGCCAGGCCAAGGGACCATACCTGTGCGCAAATTTATGCACAGAGCCTCTAGTATACATATAAGTTCTTTGGTTAATCTCTTCCTGTCCACCCCCTTCCCTCTGAAATTCATCAGTTTGTTGCATTAAATCAAGAGGTACAATCAATGATTTTATTAGGATAAATGAAATTTGAGAATTATATATTCTAAAAGAGTTTCAGAATATTTTCTGAATAAATATTCAGAAAATTCACAATACATATGATTTATGGGGGAAAATTAGCACACAGCCTTAAAGCATAAAGAATTATTTCAAAAAAAAGGTAGGATCTCACTTCCTCATTAATGCATCATCAAGCATCTTTTCAGTGAAACAACGAAAGACTCTCCTTCAGTGGCTTAATGATGAGCTCCTAGAGAGAAAACACAAGATGCTGGTATGGAGTTTGTGTTTCTAAATGTGTTCCCATTGCTCCAAACACTCTCCCCCAGTTTTAAAATAAAAGTCAAAAATGTACTAAGAATTACTCATTACACTCTGAAGTTCAGAGAAAAGCAGCCTAAGAAATTGAATAGGAAGTCATGGGGAAGACACTAAAGAATAGATGTCCAAAAACTGCTCATGGATCTCAGGAGAGGCAGAAAAGAGGAAGCTGCATTACCCTCTGCCAGGCACGGACTAATTCTGGGTTTTCTACAGCTCAAGTCCCCAGAAGTATGGTAAAAACCGGGTGAGTTGTGTGGATTCTAGTAAAGGACATTTAGGAGTATCTCAAAAGAGTAATTTTTAACCATTTTTATGATAGTATTTGCTACTTGTATTTTATTATTAAATCTTTAATACTATTGCTTTATCCAATAGGTGATATAAAAAGTACTAATTATAATCACAAAGGAAATGATTGATAAATTGACCTACACTAAAATTAAGAATATACATTCATCAAAACTCACCCTTAAGATTGACAAGACAGTATACAGGAAAAAACAAGATGGCGGCATAGGGTAGACACTGTAAATGCAGCCGTGAACAACTATTTCAGAAAAACCTCGAAAAGAACACACGGACACCACTCGCACCCACAGGAAGGCTGGCTGAGTGAAAATCCTACAACTAGAGAAGAGTCTGAGACTCAGAGGAGCAGCGGAAGCAAAGTACAGAGGTACGAAGGCGCGCGCACGGGGCTCGGGGAAGGGCTGGCACCGGGGGACGCGGTTCTTTTCCAAAACGGAGAGAGCCACAAGCTCCCAGCGGCTCTGAACTCCAGTTCCAGGTGAGTTTCTAAGGACCCAGACACCCAGAGAAGGGGGACTGACTGGCACCAGGAGGAAATCCAAAACGGGTTTCTCTCAGCGTTGCTTGCAGCAATTACCGTGGGACACAGAGACCCAGTGTCTCTCAGCGCCATAGCTATTTGCTCCACCCCGCCCGGCAAACTCCCCGAGGCCCCGCCCCTCCCAAGTGCGTCAGAGCTAGGGCAGAGGCTTAATCAACGCCTCCTTAAAGATACAGGAGCCAGCCCCAACCCAGTGGCCAGAGTGGGACTAACCTAAACAAAACAGATCCACAAGGAACACACT
>PVJC01055154.1:0-10287 GCA_004026665.1 Murina feae
TCTCTAGGACTCAGGGGGGGGAGGGGGAACATGACTACAGAACTGACCACAGACGTGGCCAAAACTGTGGCCTCGGGTCTATGATCTAGTGCCTTTGCTGAAGCTTAGCCTCTGAGCTATAGAGGCAGATGGCCAAGCTGGAGTCCGTGTGTGTGCATGTGTGTGCATGTGTGCATACATGTGTATGCTCACACATGTGTGCTGGCAGCGTGTGGCCTTAGGTGTGCGGGACCTGCTGACTTCGGAGAGGGCACAGCTTGGTTCCAGCTTTTTGCTTCCTTTTGATCAAACCATCAGCTTCCTACTACAGAGGCACATGCAGGGCTGACGAGAACCAGACAACATACACGAGCACATGAAGGAGGAAAACTCCAGGCAGACACGCCAACACCCGTGGGCTTCCCGCAGTGCTCGTCAGGGGCGCTGTCCACCTGTCTGTGCTGCTGTGTGACTTCACGCTTCACCTGTGCCCGGTCACAGGGCTCCGCGCTGCTCTCAGGGTACATTAGAAGAACCCCCTCTCTGTCTCGAACCTACAACATGGCTGAACAGGCTGGACTCGCTTTTCGTGCGTCCCAGCAGCAGGGACTTTAAGAGGGAGTCACGTGTTCTATGTGTTTGCCGTGTATGTGTGTGTGGTATGTGGGGGGTGTGCGTGTATTTGAAATATCCATGACAAACACCGGCACCTTCTTTGTAACTGAACGTTTGTCGCCTTAAAGTTTTTTCTCACTTTACCTGTTCTTTAAACATTCATTTAAAATGCCCCTAAACTGCTATATTTTCATCTAAAAGAAAGTGACACATTAATTCAGTACAAAATGAATTCAAAGCATTAACAGATTTAATTTTTTAAAACTGTAGTTCTGCATCTAATACAAAATTAGAGATCAGAGCAACGGCCAAGGAGGGTCTCAGGGACAGTTTGACTGAAATGGGTGCTTCTGCCAGGGGCTCCCTGTGAGGCCCCAACCTGACGGCCTTCATGTGCTCTCCACAGTCATGCCAGTCCTGATTCCAGAACTTTCTTTCATTTTCCTAGAAACTCAGCAAATGCAGGAACGCCCATTTTCTAGGCTGTCCCTCAGTCAGTCACTGCTTCCTGCAGACGTCCCAGCTGGGACTCTTCTCCCTGAAGTCTTCCTGCCTTGCTCACAATGCCCGCCCCCCACCCCCACCGCAGCCTCAGGCCTGAAAGCATGAATGGCTTGTCCTTCCCAGACAGGACGTCTGGAGTTCTGGTTGCACTCGTGGTGGGTGCAGCAGCATTGGGTTTCCTTCAAGGGGTTCCAAGAAGGCAACACAGGAACCCCAAAGCCCTCACAGTCTTTACACCGAGACCTTGGACAGACACCCTGAGAGCCACCTGCCTGGGCCAGGGGCTGGGCCTGCTGGCCCTGAGCTCTCCTGTTTCATGCACAGGAGCCTCCTTCCTCTAAATGCACCTTCTCAGCCCGGCCTGCGTAGCTCAGTGGTTGAGCATCGACCTATGAACCTGGAGGTCACGGTTTGATTCCCAGTCAGGGCACAAGCCCAAGTTGCGGGCTTCATCCCCAGTGTGGGGCGTGCAGGAGGCAGCTGGTCCCTGATTCTCTCTCATCATTGATGTTTCTCTCTCTCTCCCTCTCCCTTCCTCCCTGAAATCAATAGAAATATATTTTAAAAATAAATGCACCTTCTCGGTACCGTCCCTCCCTGGTGGTCCCTCCAGTGACCCAGTTCTGCCCGCCCGGTGCCATGCAGCCCGACCACCTCCTGTAACCCCGACACACCTGCTCGGTTACCAGAGACGGTGCCCCTGGCAGCTCTGCCGTGTGTCATGGACTAGCATCTTCCTGTCCCTGCTCAGGCCCACGACACACACACGAGGGGATGAAGTCCGGGGAAACAGCTTCTTCCTGCTGGAGGTCACTGGCCGTAATAGGCGAGGACCTGGAGTGTCCGGGCTCATTATCCCTCTAAGGAGCGGGGCCGGGCGGCCTGATGGTGAGGCCTCCGCTGTTATCAGGAAATCTTCGGAGAAGCGTCTAGGGCAGCCGGGTGAGCAAGTAAAACCACATCTGTTAGAGCACCAGCTCTGGGTACTTAGTTACAGGCCGGAGCGGGGCCTGCAGCCACTGCCCCGGAAGGCAATTAGGACAGCGGCGGCAGGCGGCCCTTTGTCATGCTAATGTCGCGGCCCCGGGTCCCACCTGAGGCGGGGGCGGGGCTGCTGGGAGGGACGCCCCCGGGAGGTCCCGGGGGACCCGCTCATTAAAGCACCTGGCACGGGGCGCGCCGCGACCATCTGCTTGTCACACTCATCAAATGATTTCTGAAATCTTAGCCCCGAGCATGCAGGACAGCGGCTCCCGCGCGCATCCCCGTTCTCGCAGCGCACGGACGCCCTCTGCCTTGTGTCCCAAATTCACATTTCCCCCAAAGTCACATTTTTAATTCCCAGTTAAATACAGAAACAAAAGGCTCACACCGAGTCCATCGGAGCGTGTGCCAGCGCGGCCAGGGCTGCGGGGCAGGCTTCCTCCCGCCGGAGCCAGGGCTCGGGGTGGACCCGTGGGAAGCTGGGCGTCCAGAGAACCAGCTTTTCCAGCACCTCAAACAGGCGCGGCGCACTGAGCTTCCTAAGCACCGAATCCGTCTCCCCCTGCATCCTGCCGGAGGCATCCCAGTGTTGGGGTGAATCTCGGTGGGACAAGGACTCTCCAGGCTGCAGAGAATTCGCTGGAGCAGAAAGCAGCTCCCACCAGGTCAGGGACATGAGCCGGGGGGGGGGGGGGGGGGGACCCTGAATCAGGCAGGGCGGGGTTCCCCGGCACGGGGATCGAGCTCACACCCTGAGCCCTGGCCGGGCATGGAACCGTGACCTCCTGGTTCATAGGTCGACACTCAACCACTGAGCCACGCTGGCCAGGCTGCTTTGCCTTTTGTAAATGTTGAGTTCCTTGAGGGCAAGAGTGTTTTCTCACTGTATCTGTGCAGCACAGGCACTGAAATGATTGAGCTGAACATAGGCAACACGTGAAACTTACCGCCTCGTCTATTCATGCGCGGATGGTCCAGGTGTGTCACGTTCACTCACGTCGCTGGGCAGCCCTCTGCGAACCTCTTCATCTTGCAGAACACACTGTCCCTGGCACACAGCCCACCTCCTCCCTGCCCAGCAACACATCTCCCCTTCCCTTTCCATGGGTGTGATTCAGTGGGTGCCCGCACGGGGACTCACACAGGGTTTGTCCTCCTGTGACCTCACTCAGCACAGAGGCCTCCAGGTGCCTCCAGGGTGCAGCAGGCATCTGAATGCCTTCCTTTTACAGGCTGCCGAGTGACATCCGTCGCAGGGTAGACCACACTTCCCTGGTCCATTCACCGTTGTCCATGGACACTTGGGTGGCGTCCGTGTTTTAGCCATTGTAGCAGTATTGCTATGAACATGGGTGGTCACATACCTGAGACCCTGTTTTGGTTTCTTTGGGGTACACACCCAGAAGCAGGAGTGCCGGGGCAAATGGCAGCCCTGTGTTTAACTTTTTGAGGAAACCACCCTCCTGGTTTTCACAGCATCTGCCCCATTTTATATCCCACCAACAGGGACCCCAGTTCCTCCACTGTGCCACCAGCACGACCATGGGTGAGCCTGAGGGGAGGGGGGCGAAGGATTAAAGAAGACAGGCAAGAGAATAAAGCTGGGGCCGGGTGGGACGCTGCCCTCTGATTAGAGAGACAGCGCCATGGCCTGCAAGCCGAGTCTTTATTTTACAGCAGATCCCACGAGGCAAAGTAAGGTCGTGGTCAGGATGTTAACATGCTCTCGTGGGTTCGAATCTACTCAATTACATGCACCTGAGCTCTATCAAGCCCACATCACAGCCTCCTGGGCCCACAGGTTCAGACCATAAGGTCAAGCTTACAACCATAGCCTTTGGCTGCAATTGTGCCAGGACTTGCACGTGGCTTTGCCACGAGAGGACCGTGCCCTCGCGTTAGTGCAAAGCTTGAACTTGTCCAAACGCTGTAGCCGCTCTCCACCCTCCACATCCTCCCGACACTGTTCTTCCTTTCGTTGCTGCTGTTTTTAATGACAACCACCCTGACAGGTGTGAGGTCGTGTGTCACTGTGGCTTTGACTTGCGTTTCCCTGATGATTACCGTGCGGAGCATCTTTTCACATGCTGGTTGGGAATTTATATATTATTTTGGAAGAAATGTCTACTCAGGTTTTTTTGCCCATTTTAAAGTCAAGTTAGCTTTGTTACTGTTGTTGGGAGTTACGAGTTCTTTAGAGATTCTAGGTGTCGGCCCTTTAGTAAGTATATGACTCGCAAACATTGTCTCTCGTGACAGGTTCCTTTCGTCCTGTTGGTAGGTTCTGAGAGGTGTAGAGTATTGAATTTGTATAACGCCAATATTGTTAACGGTTGCTTTCCGTGCTTTTGGTGTCATATCCAGGGAATTCTTGCTGAATCCAGTATCTCCTACTCTGTTTCTTTTTAGCAGTTTTGTATTTTGGGTCTTACATTTAGCCTTTGACCCATTTGAGTTGGTCTTTGTATTTGATGTGACGTAAGGACCAACTCCACCCCAGTCTTTGGGTTTCCCAGCACCATTTGTGAAAGAGACTGTCCCTTCCAAGGGTGTGTGCACCCTTGTCCAAGGTCATTCAGCCATGACCTTGAGGGTTTATTTCTGGGTTTCCCATTCCAGTCCACTCACTAGTCTGTAGTCTGTCCTTATGCCAATACCACGCTGTTCTGATCACTAGCTCTGTAATGAGATATGAGCCCAGAAAGCGTGGGACCTCCAACTTTGTCCTTTCGTTGTTGGTGGTGGTTAATCCTCACCCGAGGATATTTTCCATTGCTTTTTAAAGAGAGGGAAAGACAGAGAGAAACATCGATGTGAGAGAAACACATCGATTGGCTGCCTCCTGCATCCAGACCAGGGCCCGGGTCAGGAGGAGCCTGAAACCAAGGCACGTGCCCTTGACCAGAATCAAACCTGATGCTCTACTCACTGAGCCAAACCGGCTGCGGCCAACTTGCTCTTCTCCAAGGTTGTTTGGGCTCTTTGTGGTTCCTCGAGACGCCACGTGGATTGAAGGTGGATTTTGTGCTTTTAGAAGGACGGCCGCTGGGACTCAGTGGAGGTTGCTTCTCGAGGGAGGGTGGCAGGACCGCAGGTCCCAGCAGCAGGTTGGGCAGGAAGTGTCTGCCTGCGGACGCCCGTGTTCCCTGCGTTGGTGACTGAGCACAGATCGGACATACCGCCCACTTGCTCCTTTGGGGCACTGCTCTGTGTGGCTGTTCCTTTTGATTTAGACGAATCCCTTCAACACATCTTTAACCACCATCTGGAACTTTAAAAACATGGAAAAAGGTCTTTCAAATTATTTTGTCTGTAACCCCCAAAGGGCACCCCGACGGATCAATGGACGCTTCATCTGTTTTTAATACCAGAACACAAATAGCAGTGAATACCCTTCAGCACAGGACACGAGAAAAATACTCACAGGCCCGTAACCCGTCAGGAGCCCCTTCACCAACACAGCCTGTGTCTGAGGTCGAGGCTCGGGGCCCAGGGGCCCGGGGGCCGCGGCGGACAGGGCGCGGGGTCCCAGGGCCACAGCAGGTCATGGCAATCGTTAGAACTGACTCCATAGGAGCCCAGCCGCACAGGCCTGCACAGACCCACATGCGGGACCTCAAGGTGCTGGAGTCAGCCGAGGAGGAGGCAACCTGGCCCCGGATCCAGTTCCCCCGGCTCTGACCGCCTCTCAGAGGGACTGACCGCTTCCCTCCGCCCTCCTGTTTCTTGGGATGTGTGTCCTCTGGGGCCAGGTTAGTCGACCTCGGAGCCCCCTCTGTCAGGGCCTCAGGGTGGCAGACGTCCTGGAGGGCTATGCCCATGCTGCTCCTGGGACCTGTGGGCACAGAGCAGGCAGGCAGGGGACGGAACTGCGGCCGCTCACCCAGTTCTCACAGCTGCAGGGATCACGGCTGGGGGGCTCCTGAGGCTGAGAGGTGGTGCCAGCGATGCCCAGGGCGATGAGGGGGGGCCGGAGACACTTGTCCCAGGAACCCACACACCTTCCATTGTCACCGGCTCTGAGGAGCCCCAACCTTCTGCTGTTTCCTGGGCCGGGCCTTGTGCCATGCTGTCTGCTGTGTCCTTGGCTGTGTCCTTCTCACTAACTGCAGGGAGCGTGTCCTGGCTCTATGTGCCTCCGGAAGGCCAGCACAGATGCCACGTGCAGCCCCCTCTGCAGAGTGACATCTGGCCCTGATTCCCAATCAGAGCAGAAGCAGCAACAGGCTCTGGAGGGGGTGCAGGTGGGAGGAGGTGCTGACTGGAGGGGTGCAGGCCAGACAGGTGCAGGTGGGAGGGGGTGCAGGCGGGAGGGGGTGCAGTGAGACCCCAGGAGGCTGGGCTTGGTAGTGACAGCTGTGGTGCCTACGGGGTGTTGACAGCAGGAGGGGCAGGGGTGAGTCTTCCATCAGGAGGAGAGGGGGTGGGGTGCCTGCAGCTACATGTGTGTGACCTGGACCTGCCTCTGAGCTTCGGGGTCCCCCCCTAACCTGCTGCCGGTCCCTGGGCAGCACCTAGGCCACCGAGCGACATGACGCTGCCGTGGTCTCCGCAGAGGGTTTGCTTCTCACAGTGAAGCCGGCGGCTGGACCCATAGCCTCACTGTTCTTCCTGCAAAGGCCCAGCCCCGGAGGAGGCCGTGGACCTGCTCAGCAAGGCCGACCATGCGGGTCTCGGACTCCGCGTCTGTGAGGGGCTGAGCTCCAGCAGGTGGGGGCCTGTGCCTATCCTGGAACCATGGGGTCCATCTCCCTGTGGCCTCAGGCAGTCCTTTGGGGGACCCCACACCAGGACCAGGCCTCTGCCCTCCTTCCTGAGGACCTGTCCCTGGAGCAGACACGGGGACCCCTGGCTGGAGACCAACCCCACCTCGTCCTCAAGCCTGGCCCTCAAGGGCCCTTCCCACCCAGGAGAGACGTCCGATCGCCGCTGAGCGCCCCACATGGTGGCTCTGAGGTCGCTGCCGGAGGCTCTCCGTGGCCCAGGTGCGGCCCCCACAAGCCACCCGCCCGGTGGGGTCAGGGCCCCTGAGGTCGGAGCCCGATTGGTGCTTCACCCAGACACTCGATCTCACACGATTCCGACTACCAGCCCCTTGGGGACACGGACTCGGGGAGAGTCAGGGGCTGAGGGAGCCGAAGTCTCCCTTCGACTGCCATTTCATTACGGCTTTGGAGAACCCACTGCCCGGTGCCCTGCCCTGTGGCTCCTGGTGGACGGTGGTCACGCGATGCCTCCGATTAGCTGATTTCACAGAGGCCGGATCTGAGCCCTGGAGGCGGTGACTTATGTCCTCCTGCCCCATGCTCCCTGCAGGGGTCCTGGACACACTGGGGGCTCCAGCCCCCTCCCAGCTCTGACGCTGGGGCCTCCCTCCTTCCTGAGGTGAGCGTGCAGGGCTCGCGCCCTCTGCTGTGAGAAACCCCTAGGACTGTCAGGATGGGGGGGGCCAGGACAGGGTCCCTGCGCCGAGGGTGACCTGCACGGCCCGGCCTGAAGGCAGAGGACAGGCATCCGGAGCCCAGCCTGCCCAGCTGCTGCGCCCCAGCCAGCGGGCTGCGGGAGTGGCCTCCGCCCTCACAGCTGCAGCCTTTGATCTAAATCCCTCCTGCACTCAGCGCCACTCGCAGCAGCTCCCTCCCAGTTTCAGGTTCCCTGGCGGTCAGTCCCCCTGTCCTCGCTCCCTCCCCCTCCGGGCGCCGGGGGCCTTGAGTGATGACAACACATGGGCGTTTGCTGGTCCTCCAGGACCGATGGGGTCCTGGCCACCTCCTCCCGGTGCTGATGGGATCCACAGAGGTGGCCACAACTCACAGCTGTCAGCTGCCCACCCCGGCCGTCGGCTACTCGCTCCAAATGCCCTGTGTCTCATCTCCCGGGCAGAGCAGGGCCCGTGCCCCCTGCCCCAGAGATGCGGACGGAATGGGAGGTGGTGTGAGCTGCAGGTTCAGGCTCATTTTCGGGGCTTCCCTCTGGAACATTCTATTGCCCCACTTCGCTGCTCTAGGACACACACACTGGAAATTAAGGTGGAGGCAGCCTGGACCTGAGAGGCCTGGCCTCAAATGCTGCCTGAGAAACGGAGACACAGACCAGAGGCACCCAGGAAAGGCCCAGGCGTCTGTCCGTCTCCCTCCCTCTCTCACGTCCTAGGTCTGACCATGCTCCTTGGGTCCATTCTGCTCGGACCAAGACGTAGAATGTTGCCTGGTCAGCGCTACCTCCGGGCCCCCTGCCCTGAGTCTGTGGGCAGCCACAGCCATGCGTCGGGCAGGCCAGGGGTCCCTCCTGCTCTGGCCACTCCGCCCTCCCTGAGCTCCTGCCCCTCCTGCCCCCAGCCCTATGGGTCATGGGGAGGCGGGGGTCTGACCAGAGCCCCGCCATCTCCCTGAGAGCATGTTTTGTTGGCTGTTTAGGGGACAGAGTGAGCAGTTATATGTGTGTTTGTGCTGCTGGAGCCTGGGCGGGAGGGGCCAATGGGTGCACAGTCCCCATGTGCCTTGGTCACAGGTGCCTGCATGCCTGGGGCCTGGGGGTGGGAGCCACGTGTACACAGTGCCTGATGGCTGCCTCCGCACAGGCAAGCTCCCAGTCCCCATCGGGCTGTGCTCACGGAGTCGTGCAGCTATTGCAGAGACACGCGGTGCTCATAGACCCATGCAGTGGTCACAGAGACACGCGGTGCTCATAGACCCATGCAGTGGTCACAGAGACGCGCGGTGGTCACGGAGACACAGGGTGGTCATGGATTCACGTGGTGGTCACGGACACACGATGGTCATGGACTCACGCGGCAGTCCTTGCCCTGTGTCTGGTGCCTGCCACCCAAGATCGCCCTGGCTTTCAGGAACAGGCCCACCCACCCTCCCATGCAGGCTGGTCCAGGACCTGATGTCCCATCCCCTCCGGGAAGTGGACACAGGCCATGCGCCGGGGGCTGGCCGCTGCCGCCAGGCCTCTGTGCCTCAGGCTCTGGCTCTGGCCCGAGAGCAGTGTCCGGAGTGGAGGCTGACTTGCCTAAACAAGGCCCATGTGGTTTGTGCAGCCTTAATTACCTTCAGAGGCCTGAGTGTGTGTGTCTATTTCTTCTTAAAGTGTATTCTCTTATTGTCTCCTAATTCAAAACATCAGTTCTTTCCAGAACACAAAGATGCTCCAGTTCATCGATTTTTCTTCCTAAAGCATCCTTTGCTTTGAAGATGGAAACCAAACACCCAGGTGGGGAGCCAGCCCTCGTCCGCGGCCTCCATGCAGGCGGCCAGCTGATGGCCTGCAGGGCCCCACCTCCCGCTGGGTCTCCTTTCCCTTCACACGGAGCAAATGCATGGCGAGGACCGTGGTGAGACAGCCACGCCCCCTTTCTGGCATGGCCTCTGGGAAGGACCCAGGGATCTGCTGCCCGTGCACCTCAGCGTTGCAGCCCCATCGGGGCTGGAGTGCAGGCCCACGGCCTGGGTCACAGCAGACCCCATATCATGAGGACACCTGGGCTGTAGGACAGGGCCCAAAGGTCGCTGCTGGGCAAGGATGGCGGCAGAAGGAGAGAAGGCCATCCCCGGGGACAGGGCAAGGGCGAGGCACCTGGTCTGTGTAGCATTGGGAGCTGAGCCACAGCTGGCGAGTCCAGAGGCCCGAGACAGCGTGACTGCATCCAGCTCAGCACCTGCACTAACAAGCATGGTCTGTGTTCACTATTAGTGCCCTGACTTACTCTATGCAATCATCATCTGAGAGGTTAGGGTTAGGACGAAAACTACAACAGGTTAAAATTAGATTAAAATATGTTAAAAGAAATTATGGCCCAGTTAAGGAGTCAAAACTAAGGCAAATGAGAGAGCATAATAATAATCATTTAGATGTGAACATTCAATTGTTCCTAATCAAAAGGATGCCAGAGCACAGAGGATGCTAGAGCACAGAGGATGCCAGAGCACTGAGAATGCCAGAGCAGAGGGGATGCCAGAGCACAGACGATGCTAGAGCACAGGGGATGCTAGAGCACAGGGGATGCCAGAGCACAGGCGATGCCAGAGCACTGAGAATGCCAGAGCAGAGGGGATGCTAGAGCACAGAGGATGCTAGAGCACAGACGATGCTAGAGCACAGGGGATGCTAGAGCACTGGGATTCCAGAGCACAGGGGATGCCAGAGCACTGAGGATGCTAGAGCACAGGGGATGCCAGAGCACAGGGGATGCTAGAGCAC
>PVJC01055155.1:0-10283 GCA_004026665.1 Murina feae
GTAACAGATCAGCCAAGGGACTTTGGTGCATGCATTTAAGCATAACTAATGGACACAAAACACTGGGGGGTAGGGGAGGCTGGGGGAAGGGCAGGGGGAAAAAGAAATATATGTACCAATCTTTGTAAAACTTTATGTAATAAAAATAAAAATAAAAAAAATTCTAAAAAAAAAAAATCAAATGAGATAAAGTGGTTGAGCATCCATAGCATGGTGGCCTCAATAAAAAATAAAAATAAGATGCTTCCTGACCTTACATATGTCTCCACAGAACAAATGTCCCTGTAGGACATTCTCAGGCCAGCCAGAACCAGATGATGTGGTATGATGGAACCAATCCCATGTTCATTTGGAGGTGGGAAAGATTGTTCTTCTGCGAATGTCAAGGCGTTAAACAATCCCAGACAACTTGCCCCTTTAAGATGAATTTCAAAGTCAAGACCACAGGATGGGCCTGGAGTTGGCCTGTGCCTCCTGCATTTATAGGATACTAAAGTGAACCCAGGTGATTCCAGACTCCCCTGGCCAGCTAGTCCAGATGGACAGCCTGTGTGACCATCCCAGGATCCAGCCCCACATTTTTCCATTCATTCAGGGCATACTTGAGCCAGTCTGTTGGTCAGCTCACAAACATGTATTCAGTATGATCATCTACTATGAATAACTGTGGGTAAATCACTGTGGAGCTGGAAGTGAATAGGACTTTGTGCCTACCTTAAAGGGCTTAGGAATATAGTGGGGTAGACAGGTCAACAATGAGCTAATCTATACTGGAAGGCAAAATAAAGTGTGTAATCAAGGACAGAGTAGAAGGGCAAGAGCTATGTATTCCACCTGGGACAGGGAGCAGCCAAAATTTTTTCTTCAGGGAGGGGCATCTGACCTTCATTCGGTAGAGGAGTGAGGGCAGGTATTCTAGGCTGAGGAATAGGTCTAAGGCACTGTGGCCTAAAAGCATGAGTGGTGCATGGTGCTGGATGAATACCATAGAAAGGAGATACAGCTGAGGCTGACAGATGATTTAGAATGAGGGCCACATTTGTTTTCCACACAGCAGTGCATTGTGGGTATGACCTTGGCTAGGTCTCTGTCTCTTTATCTCTCTGTTCCTCAGTGTACTTATCTGTAAAATTATTGTCATGAAGGATGCATGAGATGAAAAATATAAAATGTTTAGCACAGTACTTGGTATTTAAGTTGCTCCACAAGTTATATTAGCAGTTTCACTTTAAAAAAATGAGATCCTAGGAATAAAGATTACAACTATGTTGTTCTAAAGGCTAAAATCAATCTAATGTATTGGGTCATCTGCAGAGTCCATTTTCAATTATTTGTTTGGAAGACAGCAAAAAAGAACTATTCATGACTTTTGGAGTTTGATAGCCCTGCACTGGAATCCCAGTACCTCCACTAACCAGCTGGGTGGCCTTAAGCAATTTACTTAACCTCCCAAAAAATCAGTTTCTGGATCTGCAAAATGGAATAGCATGCCTGTCTTGATAGGGTTGCTGAGAAGCTTAAATAAGATAATAGATGGAAAGTTCCTGGCACAGAGACAGGCAGTCAAGGACAACCATTGTTTCAACTGTTCAATTGAAAGCTTTTATCTCCCTAAACTTTGGGCTATTAAGGTTCCTTTGTAGAAATTGGAAAATGTGGTCTCAATAAAGCCATGAATTGGAGCACAGTCCACATATTGAGGCCAGAGATAAGTAATGTTCTGTATCCAGCTGGAGACAAATTAGCAAATCCTCCTCCCAGCCTTGGGCAGAGACCTTCCCACTTGTTCTAATAACCAGATCCAGGCACATTTACACAATCTATTTCCTTTCACTGTTTTTTGTCAGAGCTTTAAGATCTGTCGTTTGTCCTATTTTACCCACCCTCACCAGGTCCAACTGCAGATCACCTAATTTGGTGAGGAAGTCAATTTAAACACAGAAGAATCTACTGAAACCCAGATGTCATGGGATTGAAGAGCAGACACAAGAGTCTAAAGGAAACCTAAGAGCTACTTCCAGCATCACTCCTGACTGTGTAAGGTGAACCTTCTACCTCCCTCCTCTACTCCATTCACTGTTCCATCCACAAGAAAAAGTCCACAGTCCTCAAATGGAAAGTGCTTCATCTCCAAATCTGAATTGTTTACTTCAAGGAACTCTAAGTATTGGGGCTGTAAATAAGAAGGCAGAAATGAACAGGTGAAGTACCTTGGCATGTTGAAGATGAACTCAGCAGTAAAAGGGAATCAGATTGTTCATTTGCTTTCAAGCATCAGAAGTCAAGAACAAGACCTACAGGAAGCTGTCAGCCGTAATTGAC
The DNA here is from genome assembly GCA_004026665.1 of Murina feae. Lineage (NCBI taxonomy): Eukaryota > Metazoa > Chordata > Mammalia > Chiroptera > Vespertilionidae > Murina > Murina feae. Next base: position 2,323 of record PVJC01055155.1, read on the forward strand.
ATACTAGTAAGTGAAGTAAAGACCTGCTCTCCAAGAACCAGAAGTCACAGAAAATGAAGCAGACTTCCCAGCCCCTGGCTTCACGGCCTGTTCACTATGGACAACCCTGCATGCCGTTTCCATGGAGTTGCTACTTCTGTGGGGCCAGGGATGGCAAATCCAGCAAAGGAGAGGTCCCCTCAAGAGCTCACAGAAGGGCAACCTAGCAACCTGTCCTGAAGCCAGGAAATAAAAGAGCTCTATCAGCAGCAGAGAGCTATGGTTGGGGTTTAGGTCAAATTGTGTTTCGTTTCTCACAGTTCTTTCTCAAAATCAAGTTGAAAGAGGAAGGTGCTACAAAGAAAGGTTGTAGGGAAGTGGTTCTTAACCATTTCTGGGTGGCCGACTTATTTGAAAATCTACCAAGCTGTGTATCAGAAAGATAGACAGGGCCCAAATTCTTTGCCAACAATTTCAGGAAGGACCCTAGGTAGGAATCTCTGCTCTAGGGTTACATCTCATGACAGATATACTGTGGACAGATACATTGGCAGCAGGCCTACTCACCTGATGTGGTTCACAAATCTCTCTACACCTCAGAATTAACAATGGCAGTATTTAAAAATATAAATCACACTCCCCATCCCAGTCCTAGTAAATACAAACCCCCCCAGAGGTGGGTCTCAGGAATCTGCATTTCTCACAAACTCTCCAAAATGATTCTGAGGCAGCCAGCCTTTTACCCACACTTTGGTTAATAGCATGGGTTCTGGCATCAGAGAGATTTGGTCCAAATTTTGGCTTCACCTTGTAATTTCAGGTGTCATTTCACCTCTGAGCTCTATCTCTTTTGGGGCCATAAGCTGTAGAAATACTGTTTTACTTAAAAAAAATAATAAACTAGCAGCTTGTTTAATGTAAAAAAGAGAAAGAAAGTTGCCTTACTTTCTTCTTGGGTATAATGGGTAATGTAAAAGTTGACCACATCTTCTCCCACCCCTCTCCCTGCAGCCTCCTCATCCCCTCCCTCTGCTCTACCAGCACACCAAGACTGCTTGCTGTTGATAAGGTCTGAGAACACCAATGTAAAAAAGCTCAATTGAGCAAATAACATTTGGAGAACAGCAGACTTGGGTACAAGATTGAAGCCGATGCTTATTTGCTGTGTGATTCCAGGAAACATACTTAACCTTCCTGTTTCCTTATCTATGAAATGGAGAGTAGTCCTTGCTGACTATTTTTATGTAATTCTAAATGAGCCCTCCCATCTCCACTTTCGCTCTTTTCCACTAACCCTCAATCTGAGAATAGGGAGGAAGAAGTGTTCACATGAGACAGCCTTTGAAATCAGACATGTTGACTTGGGCATGAGCTCTTAGCCCTGCACTTCCTAACCATATTGCCTAGGCGCTTAAATGGGCACTCTGCTACCTTCTTTCCTAGGCTGCTGAGAAGAATCAATGAATGTTAATGCAAGAGCAACTGCAAGTAGAAAGCGCTCAGTAAATGCTTTCCCCCCTTCCCTCTATACAAAGGTGAGGACCTCTTATTGTTCACTTGATTTCTGTCCCACCTCGTGTTTAAGGCATCCAGTCGCAGAGTGCGAAGGAAAGTGAGGTATAAGGGGAGTGGGAGAAGGGAAGCGAAGAGAAAAAGCAACCAACTCACGGGTAAAATGCAAATCAGCCTCAGCCGAGTCCGGTGCTTCCCAGCTGCACTTGACACTGCGCTGGCTCTCGCGCCTGTGTGCCGCAGCCCCCGCCAGTAGCTCCCCCTTTTGCAAGCTACGGCTTGGGCCGAGGCTGACCAGGGAGACCGCCCCCGCGTCCCACTGATTGGCCGCGCCGCCAGGCTCATTATGCTCTTTTGTCTCAATGGACAAAGGCTGAAAGAAGCCTCGGCTGCTGGGAGGACCCTGTGGATAAGCAGGGGCGGCCTCCGCTGCTGTGGGAACCATGAGGTCTCAACTCAGCTCCCCCTTGCTGGGCAGCCTTGCAGAGCAGCTCCTTCTAGCAGCCCCAATTCGCTTAGTGGCCTAGGAAGCAACATCCTACCCCCACCCCGCCTCAGGGCCTCAGAGATCTGAAGATGGCATACCTCGCTGTCCACTCTGCACCATCCACTGTCCAACCAACGAGTACAGGTAAAATGGGGTGCGACTACCTGGCACGGTGAAAGGCTCAGGGAAGCTCCAGCAGGACTGGGTGGCTACAGGCTTGGGGAATCGAAAACTGTGAGGCAGGGGAAGGAGCTCTCCCATAGCCTGGCTGCAGGGAGGAGGTGGGGTGTCACCAGATGCTGCCTAGTGGATAGGATTTGCCTAGACTGAGGAGGGAGGTCGTTTTCAGGAGGGGTAGTTAGGGGAAAAGGGTGGGAATGAATCTCTAGCTATCTGCCTTGAAATCCTCTTCATTTCTTCTCTTACTGGAGGGGAATATGTTGGTGTTCGGTCCAACTCCTATTCCCTTTCTAGGTGGTAGGCCTTCAAAGCCAATAAGAACTTGAAATCTGTGTGGCTGATTGCAGAGCTGGTAGGCTGAAGATTTCCTTGGGAAAATGTAATGGAGGGGTCGCGTTGGCTTGTATTCAGAAGATGGGAAAGGGAATTTTCTGTCTGGATACAACGGTGGTTGGGTGGGTGGTGGAAAATAGGATGAGGGAATTTGGCTGCTTCTGATTCTTCTCTTCCCTGCCTTGCCCTCTGGGATGATGCATTGTAGAGGGCCCGAGGACTGGAATAGTCAACCCTGAGTGGTAAAGGTCATCCTACCCCAGAAAGGAGCTTTCTCACGGAGGGCACCTGTTGCAGAGGCTGGAAGTGAAATAAAGGCGTACCCTTGTTTTCAAGCTCTGGTAAGAATCGGAGAAATAACCGGCAAAGTTTGAGAAAGGGGTTGCAGTTGAAACCTGAGACCAAGAGTTTAATCTTATTTATTACCACAAATCTGTGAGACTTAGACCATTGCACTCTATTTTGAACATCCAGTTCAGCTCCACACACTATTTTACCTGGGACTCCAAGCTACAGTTTGCCCATCCTCCTCCCTCCTGGAGGATTGGTAGGAGGAGATGGATGTGGCTCTGAAAAGCATCCTTGTTAGCATGGGACACCCCCTAGCTCCAGAAGGTTGTAATTGACAGTTTCCTGAAGGATAATTTTAGGGCAGTGGGCAAAAATAAAATGTATTGCAGGATGTTCAGGAAGGTTGAGAAACCTACTGCAGTCTGCTTCCCTTATCGACTCCCCGACACACACTTTTTTTACAGCTCCTACTGAGATACAAGGAAGGCAGAGCCCAGGAACATTGCTTCGGGAATTCCTCCTGCAGATTAGACTTTTCTAAAAGCCTGAGCATCTTGTTATATATAGAGACGTCATTAATCATTTGGTCATGACTAGCATCATTACTCATGTGGGTAATAGCCGGCAGCAAAACACACCCTTGCCTCCTTGGGCCCATTCCATGTTGAGGTCCTTGGGGAGGAGTCTTGGTCCTTTAAGGTTCAACATGGCAGAAAGAAACATGAATTTGTATTCTGGCAGAGCAGTACCAGCCCAAGGGGAAGAAACCTTTGAAAACTGGCTAATCCAGGTAAATGGGGTCCTGACAGATTGGAATATGTCTGAAGAGGAGAAGCTCAAGCGCCTGATGCAAACCCTTAGGGGCCCTGCCCGGGAGGTCATGTGTTTGCTCCAGGCAGCCAACCCCAGCCTAAGTGTGGCAGATTTCTTACAGGCAATGAAATTGGTGTTTGGGGAGTCTGAAAGCAGTATCACTGCCCATGGTAAATTTTTTAACACCCTGCAGGCACAAGGGGAGAAAGCCTCCTTTTATATGATCCGTTTAGAAGTGCAGCTCCAGAATGCTATTCAGGCAGGGATCATAGCTTAGAAAGATGCAAACCAGACTCGCCTGCACCAGCTCCTTTTAGGGGCTGAGCTGAATGGGGACCTGCGCTACAGGCTGAAGCATCTTCTCAGAATGTATGCAAATGAGCAGGAGCATCTTCCCAATATCCTGGAGTTAATCAAGATGATAAGGGATGAGGAGCATTGGGATGACACTTTTATTCATCGGAAGTGGGCCAGGAGATCTGAGTCAATAGTGGAGAGGGCAACCAGCCCAGTGGCATTTCAGGGTTCCCTATGGATAGTGATCGGCAGTGCTGACTGCAACATGGTAGAGATAGATGACACCCTCAATGACTCACATGAGGATGTGATCCTGGTGGACCCTCCACTTCCATCCATGGGTGCCCCTCCCCTCTGAGACAGGGTCCCACCTCAGGATCAGACATTGGTCACTGATTCCCCCAACAGTTCCCAGGTCCAGTCTCCTTCCACCAGTGGTGGTTCTGGGTATAAGAATGATGGTTCTGGGGATATGTATAGAGCCAAGAAGCGAAAATACACAACTCACTGTTCATATTGTGGAAAGGAGGGCCACTCCAAGGAAACCTGTGACAATGAGAGCAATAAGGCCCAGGTATTTGAGGACCTGATCATCACCTAGCATGAGCTGATACCTACAGAGGAGGAGTGGCAAAAGAGGAACCCAGTGAAAACAATGACCTCTCTGAGCCACAGGAAGGTGATAGACCCAGCCCTAAGTGAATCCTTAGATATATTAAAAAACTGGTGATGAGAAAAATGGGGGTAGGTTTCTATCTGCATGAATTAATCCACAAAATGATTTTTGGGGGAAAGAGGAGGTGTTGGATATCAGCAAAGTGGAGATGATCCTGCTTCCTCTTCTGTCTCCCTAAGGGTCTATTCTCTGTGCATCTATTTCCTTGCTGACTTTGTTTTATGAAAGAATACTTTGTTAAACCTTGGAAAATAGAAAAACTAAAGTATAAATCACCTGAAACTCTTCACTCATATAACCATTGTCAGCCCTTTGATGAATGTCCTTTTGTATATCTCCTTATAATTGTGTACCCAGATAAATATATGTATACATAAAAGTGATCAAATATAAGTGCTGTTCTATACTGTGTATTTTTTCACCAAGCACTATATGTGGTGATCTTCTATGTCAATGAACATATATAAGCATCAAGTTTAATGTCTGTGTGTGGTATTAATTTTAGGAATATAGAGGAAAAAGAGAAAAACTAAATATAAAAACTATAATGAGGAGGATCATACTCCAAAGTAGAATTTTTAGACCTGAAGAAAAGGGAAGCTGAAAAAGACTGAATACCTGACATTTTGCTGCCTGTGGACTCCTCTAGTATTTTTATGATTTCCCATCTTATATTTAAGTCCTTTATCCATTTTGAGTTTATTTTTGTGTATGGTATAAGTGGTCTAGTTTCATTTTTTTTGCATGTATCTGTCCAATTTTCCCAACACCATTTATTGAAGGAACTGTCTTGACTCCATTGTATTTTCATGCCTTTGTTGAATATTAATTAAGCATAGTGGTTGGGTCGATTTCTTGGTTCTCTATTCTATTCCATTTGATCTATATGTCTATTTTTGTGCCAGTACCAGGCTATTTTGAGAACAGTGGCTTTGTAATACAGCTTGACATCTGGTATTGAGATCCCACCTACTTTGTTCTCCTTTCTTAGGATTGCTGCAGCTATTCTGGATCTTTTTTTATTCCAGATGAATTTTTTGGAAAGTTCGTTCTAGGTCTGTGAAATATGTATGCCATTGGTATTTAAATGGGGAGTGCATTGATTCTATAGATTGTTTTGGGAAGTATGGACATTTGGAACTGGAGAGCATTATGTTAAGTGAAATAAGCCAGTCAGAAAAAAGATAAGTATCACATGATCTCACTCATTTATGGGATATAATGAACAACATAAACTGATGAACAACAACAGATCCAGAGACAGAGAAGCATCGATCAGACCTTCAAACCTCAGAGGGAAGGTAGGGAAGGGTGGGGGCAAGGAGGAGAAATCAACCAAAGAACTGGTATGCATGCATATAAGCCTAACCAATAGACACAGACAACAGGGGGGTGAGGGCATGAGTGGGGAGGATGGGGGGTAATGGGGGAATAAGGACACATATGTAATACCTTAAAAAATAAAGAAATTTTTTTTTAAAAAAGATTGAATACCTCCCAAAGAACTCATCACAATTGATCTGTCTCCTAAGTCACTGAGTCAAGTCCCCATCCACTTGTTAATGTCCCAATGCTTTCTTCTCTAATGCATCTGAGAAATCTGATGATAGGACAAGGATGGGGGCAAAAATGGCAAATGGGTACTTCAGGGGGTCCATTCCTGTTCACTTTGGGAAGGGGCAGCTCTTCCTTTCTTTGGGTAGATTTCATAGATTGCTGCTACTGCTGCTTCTGGACAATGCCTGGAAGTAGCATAAGACTGTTCTCTGGGCTGACACTATCATCTCTGCCTCCTCTCTAACTACACAGAAACTAGCTACTCTTGGGAGTGTGGGTTACCTGGAGGCTCAGGCCTTCCAAGCCTCACCCTAGCTGCATGCTAGAGGACACTAGCAGCCCAAGGATGCCAAGCTTACTTCACCCGACCCAAGAATGGGAATAGCAAGGGAAGGATGAAAAGCAATCTGGATGTCAGGGCATGTAAAAAAAATAAGGGAATTAGAAAGCTGACATAACCATTTTAGAATTAAGGGCATTAATAAGAGAGAGAAGGCGCAGAAGGACCTTCCTGACCGGCTCCATTTTATGGCCTCAGATTTGACAGTGATAAAAAAATATGTGTGCTCTGGCCACATGGCTCAGTCTGTTGGTATGTCATCCTGTACACTAAGAAGTTGTGGGTTTGATTTCAGGTCAGGTATATACATAGGTTCTGGTTTGGTCCCAGGTCGGTGCGAGTATTGGGAACAGCTAATCAATGTTTCTCATGTTGGTGTCTTCCCCCCCCCCACACACACACACACCTTCTTCTTTATCTAAAATCAATGGAAATGTATCCTTGGGTGAGAATTTTAAAAAAATGACATGTGACCTCAGTCCCTAAGGATCCCATGTTTCTTACAGTTTTATCAGTTCCTGTCCTTGTGAGCAACCCAGGGCTCATAGTGAGATGATTTCATTTAAGGTAGGGAGTAGAGTAAAATAAATGCAGATCTGAGAGAGCTTGTCAGAAAGGAAATAGGGGCTCCAACTAAGCTGAGAGGACAGGGTGTGATACAGTGGGAGATGGTGTGTGAAGAGGAAGCATAGATGTACGAGTAGAAAAGAGGAGGGGACAGATGACCAAGGTGGGGACTCACATTTCGATTGACAGGAAGCCTGGTAGGAACTGCAGACCCAGAGGTTTCACACATAACTCTGGGCCCTGTGGTCCTGATGGGAGCCAGGTGTTGAGGCTCTAGTTATGCTAGCAGTTGGCGGCCCACTTAATAGGGACAAAGAGGGCTGAGGCCCAGAGGGAGGAGGAGAAGCCAGGCACTGCAAGAAGCCTACTGCAGTCTTTCCTGGACTGCTGCACCCAGAACCTGACTTAAAGGGCTCCTCCTTCCAGAATCACCCTTCAGCTCCTCCCTGACTTCTTACTCCTGCTCCATCCAGGATCCCACAATCTCATTTTACAACACCCCCACCCCAAGCCACACACACACTCTCTCTCTCTCTCTCTCTCTCTCTCTCTCTCTCTCTCTCTCTCTTGGTGGAGGGGATAGAGGCTCAGCCTCCCCTGCTGTGCCATCACCCCTCCCCCACCTCACATTCCAAGTTTGCTGTAAGCCCCACCTCCTCACCCCTTGACCAGGAGACTGTGAGGGCCCCTCTGCCTGGAACCCTTTAGCTGAGCATTGGCCAGGAGCAAAGCTAAAGAGGCCCACTCCTTGCATCTCTCTGGGGCCCTGGCAGTGGCCTTCATCTCTCCAAAGCCAAAGGGACACCTTCCTCAGCCCAGGCAGGAGGTAGCTCCACTCAGGTTCCTAAAGCCACAGGGCCTCCTAATATTCCCCAGCTGTCCTCCCAAGGGACTTCTTCCCCAACTTTTGCCCACACCTAAATAAAGAT
>PVJC01055156.1:0-10287 GCA_004026665.1 Murina feae
CTACTAGGGATTAAGTCAGAAACCAAGGTACATGCCTTTGAACAGAATCAAATGCTTCAATCTGTGGGCTGATGCTCTATCTACTAAGCCAAACCAGTTAGGGCCCCTTATGGTCTTAAAGAGAACAGGCCTTTTATTATATAGAATGAGCTTCAATCTGAGTCTCACTAATTCAGGAATTCAAAAGTGGGGGGAGAGGGAGGAAGGGAGGGAAGGAAGGAAAATGCTATGTTCTTATTCTCAGTGTATCACATCAGAGTGCCCACAATTTTCAGGTGATTCCATCACTGACTACTTGGTCAATTTGGTGTTTGCCAAGTTCCTTCAATTTAGAATTATGGTTTTGTCTCTGAATTGGAATTTTGTTTTATAACAAGTTATTCTGATACTACCCCAAAACACTGTCCTCATCAAATCTTAACAGTCTTAGAATCTATTGATACCTTTCATCTTATCAGCTACAACTCTTAACAGTTGCCAAATACTGATTACTCATTTGTGTCATTCCTTATTTATTTATTTATTTATTTATTTATTTATTTATTTATTTATTTATTACTAGAGGCCCAGTACTAGAAAATTCATGTGCTTGGAGGGGGATCCCTCAGCCTGGCCTGCCCTCTCTCTCACAGTCCAGGAGCTCTCAAGGGTAGGAGATGACCCGGCAATCAGGGGAAGGTGATGCTCCATCACACCTCTGCTGCTGCCACTGCTGGCAGCACAAGCCTTGGCCAGCCCTGGTTACCTGAGCCTTGGGCAGCCACCTTCCGAGGCTTGCCTGTACCTTCGGCTGGCCCTGGGCAGCTGGAGGGCTGAGGGGACTGGGTGAAACCAGAGGTAGGCATGCAGAGCTGCCCTTGTGGTGCTGAAGGGACTGGGCACCACAATCTTGTGGCTATATCATTGCCATCTTTGAGGGCATGGCAGTCAATTAGCATATTCCCTTCTTATTGGCTGTGGGTGCCACTATTTTTGCGATGGTGTGAGGGTCAAATAACATATTTCCTCTTTATTAGATAGGATGGAATAATATGTTCCCCAAAGTATTTTTCTTATCTATCGATATAACCTACAAGGCTTTTGTGGTCAAGAAAATCTAAGTTTTATGGTAAGGGATCATATTTTCTGAGACCCAGGCCATAGACCTTCTTGCTAGGGGCAAACTTTTGCCAAAATATAAGTTAGCAATTTTGATGAAAACCCTTTATTTCATATTTAAACTAGAGGCCTGGTGCATGAATTCATGCATGAGTAGGGTTCCTTGGCCTGGCCAGTGATCGGGGCTGATCAGGGCTGGCCTGATGGGACCAGTTGGGGCTAGCTGGTCAGGAAGAGGGACCACAAGAGGTTAGGCCGGGCCAGGGATAGTACCAGTCATAATGGTTGCTTAGGCTTTTATATATATATATATATATAGATAGATAGATAGATAGATAGATAGATAGAAGTTTTAAAAATTCATAGTTTCTTAATTCTCTGCATTTGAATAAAGAACACAAAAAAACAATAAAGCAGTAAGGTATTATGGAATTTTCTTTTGCTAAAATATTTAAATAGTCTTGTGTACAAGGATATGTCTTACTTTTAATCAGTGCTAATCCATGGATGGGGATGTCAGTTATCTGGGGTACCTTTCAGACCTTGTGTCTCCCCAGAGTTCTAAGCGGCAACATCACTAATGTTGCAAGGTTGAACATCCTGCTGTGTTGAGCTTCTGGCACCTGGAAAGAGTTTCACATTTCCCAGATGGTTTGGAGCAGCAAACTCAAGTTTGTGAATCACTCTCTTCAACAAACTTTTCATGTAAGAATATAGTGATGGATGGAGACAGCAGTCAAATAGGACGTAACAGCTTCCCCTCTTCTCCTAAGACTTCCATGGCCATGTGCACCTGAAAAACGCTCAACCTCTTTCTTCACTGAAACTGAGAACCAAATCCATATCTCCAGACATCACCACCTGGATGTTCAAATATGCTCAAGCTCAACATGCCACTAACTGGGCTCATCAGCTTCCTGTCCTTTTCAATATTCCCAGATCCATGGGTTGGCCCTGCTCATTAAACATATGGAAAGCCACTTTTTACATTCATTCTTACCACCTGGTGTCCAGTCAGCTACCAAGTCTTACAAAATCCTAAAGATGTTTCATGCTCATCATTCATCCCCCCACCACACCTTGCCCCCCGCTTCTGATTCTGCCCTATTTCAGATCCCATTCCCCTTCCCAGGACAATTCCAAGGGTCTTCCACCTTTTCTTGTCTCCAGTCTCACCTCCCTCCAATCAGCCTTCACAACACAACCAGGATACAAATCTTTCCCCCCCAAATGAAATCCGTGCTTCATAGCAAGACATGCAAAGCCCCTGGTTTCCTTTCTAGCCTGAAGTCTTATCATTCTTTACTTCCTAAGGTTTAAAAAATTTCCTTTCACTAAATGCACTGTGTTGGCCCTGAGCACCTTGTCTTTATATCCAATTGTTTGTTTGTTTGTTTGGTTGTTTTCACCTGCATAGAAAATTGGTTCATGACTTAGCTCCAGGTTTACCGATATCCATGAACCCTTCCCTGGCTCTTCCACACAGACTGAGTCTCCACCCATTTGCCCCATAGGCACCAACATATGCTCACTGGATTTCATTGTTCCTAGGTGCCTTGAAGATATGGATTACATCTGTCCTTTGTTCAGTCTCTATTACACTGCACAGTGTCTGAGACTAATCGTGCTTAACTATCTGGTTAATGAATGAATGCATCACTTTAATTAGAATCCTCGACAAAAGCAATTAAATTATAATTGACTGTGGAATAGAATTTGACTTACTAATTTTGGAGTTACAAATATATGGAATTGTTTACTGCTCCGCTCATAATCATTCAGAATGTTTTAAGAATATAACTATCTGATTTGACTATCTCAATTTTGGGGAGCATACAGTTTGCAACTATGGAAGATTACCTCATAGGTGCAGTAAATTAGAGCCTTCAACACATACATTATCTCTACTGTCCACTTTGTGTCTTTTCTCCTCTACAGTCAGCAGAATGCTTTGTGTATCACATTTGTTCTTTTTTGCAAGGCACTGGTTGTGGGTGCTCTGATGTGTAATTTGTCCATGCAAAAAAAAAAAAGTGGCTGCTAGAGAATAATGTATATACTGTTGTTCCTGCTTTTGGGAAAAAAATATCACATCATTGACTTCAAACTTTGAAAAAACGTATGTTAAGACGTTTTTCTCTCCATGCTGCTGTGACTAAAGTTGGTACAAGGCCTCTAGCATCATGTTCATTCATTCAGTAGGTGTTCATTGAAAACCTAATACTTCCAGCCCTGACCGGTTTGGCTCAGTGGATAGAGCATCGGCCTGCGGACTGAAAGGTCCCATGTTCGATTCCGGTCAAGGACATGTACCTTGGTTGTGGGCACATCCCCAGCGGGAGGTGTGCAGGAGGCAGCTGATCTATTTTTCTCTCTTATCGATGTTTCTAGCTCTCTGTACCTCTCCCTTCCTCTCTATAAAAAAATCAATAAAATATATTAAAAAGAAAACCTAATACTTCCAGATATCATCTTAGATGTTGGAGATACAGAATGATTAAGTCATCATCCCTATCCTCATAGGAATTACAGTCTAAAAAGAAAGGCCACTGAAAAGACAGTAGTAAGAATGATAAGTATCATAGTAGGTACCCTGAATCAAGATGAACTACCACACGGCCATTTTAACAGGATATTGTCACACAGATATGGCATGCATGAGAAACTCAATCTAAACATTGAAAATCAACTTTACTTATTTTTGTATGTATTCTGAAAAATGCCGGTGGTGATTATCACATGAAACACTGCAAAGTATCCTAAAAATTTGCTGTACCCGACCATGCCCCAGTCAGTCATAAGGTCACTGCCCTCAGTCTTCCCCAGCTCACACTGAGCATTGTCTGTCCCTCTCCAAAAACTCCCTATGAAAATCCTTGGTCATCTTTTTTTCTATTTCTTTCTCCTTTTTATTTTTTCCCAAATTTATTTTTTTCTTGGCATTCTTCTCTACTAATATTTCCTTTTTTCCCCCCAAATCTATTCTTTTCCCATAAGAATAGATTTTGATCTATTTTTTTGGACTCTGCCAATTGATACCTATACCATATCTTGATCAACATTAAGGGCCAATCTAATGAAGAGCCCCAAAGCCAAGAAAGGGTAGGAGAGTGGAAGGAGCTGTGACCATTCATGCATTAATATTTCCCTTGCCAGAATAAGAAGTTGTGACAGCTCAGCATTCTTTTCCCACAGAGTTGGGATTCCAGGAACAGATAAACAATTTTCCAGTTTACATAAAATAAAATGCACCATGATTGTGAAGCTCCCTAGAATTAGACATTAAAAGTTATGAAAAACACATTTTGCTGCTAAAATGGAATGCATTTAAAAATCAAAAAGAGAGAAATCTAGATAACTTTTTAGAATAAGTTGTCTTGGGATTTTCTGAAATGAAAATTTTGGGTCCTGATTAAGGAGTGTGTCACTTTGGAAATATACTAACTTCAAAATGGGCCAAACTGTAATGGCCATGTGCCTTTGTGTCAGTATATAAGTCAGTTTTATCCTGAGCATTTGCTCCTTTTAAGCTGGGAAGCATTTTATTGAGTCTATCACAAGGGCCTTTGAAATGATCTAGTCTAACGTTTAGCCTTATGAAGAAATCTCTTCCATCAAGTGTTTGATAAACAGCCATTGACCTTCCACAGGATTAATCTAGAGAAATGGGTTGAAGTGGGAAATCTAGGAGAAAGTATTTGAACCATGTCTTATAAACGGACTAAGTTGCCAGTAGATGAAGAAAGGAAGGAAGGACATCCTTAGTTAGAGGAATAACATGAATAAATTAGAGATTGACATGTAGATTTTGTTTACAGGAAATTCAGTAACTTTACGTTGTTAGAGCATAAGAGTTTAGAAACAGGATATAATTGGAAATAAGGTTAGAAATATATTTTTGGAAAAGTGATGAATTTTCTGAATGTCACTGCAAGAAATTTGGAATTTTTCTTGGAAGCAATGAAGAATCAATCCAGCTAATTTTGGGGAGCCTTCTACAATTTTTCAAGTTGGAATAAATTATTTTCCCTGGAGAGATAAAAATTAATGAACGAATAACTAAATGAATAACCTCTGAAAGGAAAGAAAATCTTATTGTTTATATTCGGTCCATGCCTTTAGGTAGGCTCCAGAATGAGGAAGGCTTTTGAGGGTGACCTTTCTACCCAGCCCAATGGGGACCAGCTGGCCAGTGGGGGTTGATGAGCTGGTTGCCCAGACGTGGCTGCTGCCCTCCAGGGCCACATCTTCGAGGTGGAAATGGAATCCCATAGAGACGTAGGTGTAGGAGGCTAGCATTTGCAGGTGGAAAAACTGTTGACAGCAGCTTACACCTTGGCAGACTAATCATGGTAGATATGGCAGCTCATGATTGGTGGCTATCAGAAGTTAACCACAAAAATGGTATCAGTTGACCTTGAATGCTAGGGACCCGCTGAGAAGTGGTCCTGGAGGTTGGACTGGAAAGGAGGTTGAATGGTGTTCGAGTTCCTGGGTCTGTTGCACCAAAACGCTGGTGAAATGGGCTTGGAGCAGCAGGTGCCCTGTGTCCCGACAAGCTTCTTTGTTCTGTGCAAATAAGATAATTATGGCTTTAAATACAGTGTGTGTGTGATGCTATTTACTCTATCAGTGTCATGGGCTAAGCATTTAGTGGGAAAGAGTTTTCAAACATCTGAAACTTCCCACGACATGACCATGAATTCACGTTTTATTTATTACTTGAAAAGACCTCTTATTTCTAAGGCTACATTTAGAGATAAAATAAAGTACATCAGGATCAGCAATATATAACAATACCATAGATTTATTTTTTAAAAATAATATGTACCTGGGTTTTCCAGACATTTTATGATAATTATGACCAGAATCATTTTAGAGAAGAAGAATCTAAATCTAAGAGTGATTAAATGATTTGTGGAAGGCCACACAGTCAAACCAAAGGATGCAAAGCCAGAGGTTTCTAGTCCTACGGCCACAGCTTTTTCTAAAACCATACATGTGTCACATATGTTCTGATAAAAATGTATACAGTGTGAGGTCTATAGAATAGTAAAAGAATGGTGTGCACACTATGCAAATACACAGGCTCTTTTCCTCAGCTATATTGATAAACTAGAGGCCCAGTACACAAAAATGTGTGCACTTGGGGGGGCAGTCCCTCAACCCGGCCTGTGCCCTCTCACAGTCTGGGACCCCTCGGGGGATGTCCACCTGCTGGCAGAGCGAGCCTAAGCTGGCAGTCAGACATCCCTCTGGCAGCCCAGGAGACCTCAGGGGATGTCCACTTGCCAGCAGGGAGCAGGTCTAAGCTGCAGTTGGACATCCTTAGTGCTGCAGAAGAGGCAGGAGAGGCTCCCGCCATCACCACTGTGCTGGCAGCCATCAGCCTGGCTTGTGGCTGAGCAGAGCTCCTTCTGTGGGAGCACACTGACCACCAGGGGGCAGCTCCTGCATTAAGCGTCTGCCTCTTGGTGGTCAGTGTGTGTCATAGTGACCAGTCATTCCCAGTTGTTCTGCTGTTAGGGTCAATTTGCATATTACCCTTTTATTATATAGGATTAGTCAAATGCATGTGTGAGACAAAGCAACCTTCAGCATTAAGCCAGTGTGAGCAGAGGTTAACTAATGAGGCTGGAAAAGTTATTATTTTCCTCAGAAGCATTCTTCCCCTCTATTTGACTTGGAGATGTAGCACAGAAAATTTGCCAGAGGAACAGTTCTGAGAAACAAAAAAATGCAGACAAATTTTAAGGTCATGAGGAGTTGTAGGAAAGAAAAACATGCAAGGAACCATTAATAGAATAAATACAATTTGGGAATAGTTATTTAAATGCAAGTTTTCCTTAAAAGCTTTAACTATTTTTAAGTTTTTAAAAACTCACCTTGATTATTTGTAATGATGGAGCACATTTCTTTAATTTCCCCCACTTGGGTGTGTAGGTTCAGTCACCCACATCCTTAACAATATTATTCCTTGGTTCAGTGCCTAGCACCCCTACATAAATCCGACCCCCAGAAGGGACATTCACAGCGCCATGAATCCAAATTGCTAAATATATGCTATTGCTCTATATTGCCCTTTCGTCTGACACAGCTTTTAGTTTCCTGACAGCAACTGTATGTATCATGAAATAGATGGAGAGAGAAGCAATACAATTTCTAGATGAGAAATAGCCTTCATAATTTGGCATTGAATGATTGAGAAGTGTTTGCAATTAAATGCTAAGAATATTCAGCTAATTGCTTTTATATTTTTATAACATCCAGAATTATTAAACACAGGCTAACACTGTCACCTAATCTTTTTAAAAAAATTATCTTTATTGTTGAAAGTATTACAGATGTCCCTTCCCTCCCATTGACCCCTTCAACCTCACTCTCTCCACCCCCCAGGTCTTCATTGCACTACTGTCTGTGTCCATGGGTTATGCATATCTATACTAATAAAAAGATAATATGCTAATTAGATTGGACATCTTCTGGACAACCTTCTGGACAAAGCATGGTGGCAGGGGCTGTGGCAGAGGCAGTTAAGGCTGATTAGGCCAACAGGCAGAGGTGGTTAGGGGTGATCAGGCAGGCAGGCAAGTGGTTAGGAGCCAGGGGTCCCAGATTGCAAGAGGAATGTCCGACTGCCGGTTTAGGCCCTATCCTAAACTGGCAGTTGGATATCCTCTGAGAGGTCCTGGATTAGAGAATGTGCAGGCCGGGCTGAGGAACCCCACCCCCCATGCACAAATTTCATGTACTGGACTTCTAGTCCTATATAATAAAAGCCTAATAAGCTAAGTGTCTGGTTGTCCATTCAACCAATCAAAGTGTAATATGCTAATGATATACTAAGGATGCTCAACTGATCACTATTACATGCACTGATCACCAAGGGGCAGACAGTTGACCAGTGGACCAGTTGCTATGACATGCACTGACCATCAGGAGGCAGACACTCTGACTGGTAGGTTAGCTTGCTGCTGGGGTCCAGTCCATCCAGATTGAGTGAGACAGGCTGGACACACCCTGGAGCCCTCCCGCAGTCCCTCCCTGGCTGGCCAACCTCCCACATCCCTCCCCAGCCCCAATCATGCACTGGTGGGGTCCCTTGGCCTGGCCTGTGCCCTCTCACAATCCAGGACCCATTGGGGGTTGTCATAGAGTCGATTTCAGCCCAAATTTATCCATAGGCCTCTAGTATAGTACATATAAGTTCTTTAGTTCTCTTCCCACCTGTACCTCCCCCCTTCCCTCTGAGATTCCTCAATCTGTTCCATGCTAATCTTTTCATTTTAAGAAGCTGAATCATCTTTCCCTCCTTCCTTTCTCTCTTTCTTTAACATAATATAATCTACAATAATAAAAGATAATATGCTAATTAGACAGGACATCTTTCCAGATGAAGCCAGGGCTGCAAGGGAAGCCCTGGCCCCAGGTGCCTGCCGGTGGCTGGAGGGAAGCAAGCCTGGGTCCCGGGTGCCAGAGGGAAGCCAGTGCTGGCAGCCTAAAGAAGGAAGGCCTACTCTTACATGGATTTCATGCATCAGGCCTCTAGTCCACATATAAAGTGAGGATAATAAGAGGACCTACTTTTTAGTGTTGCAGTGAAGATTAAATGAGTTAATCCATGTAAGACACTCAGCATGTTGTCAGCAGTGTCAGTTTATTTTGTGATAGGTCCTTTGTTTGTACTGAGCCCCTATTTTTGCCAGGCACTAGGCTAAGTGCCTTACTTGAGTTTTCTCTTTATAACTTACCATTCTCAGTTTGAAGATGGGGTCCATGGACGCAGTGCTAGTACACAATAATGTTATTTGACCCTCATTAGTCTCCTTCTATCTTCCCAATCTTTAGCCACAGTGCTTCTCAGTTTGGGGTCGTTGGCTTCCTTTTCTTTCCCTCCCTGTGTCTCATCAGCATTTCCAGGTGTAGCCAAAGCTTAGGTCCTGTGAGTTACTTGAGTAATGTCCTTCTGCAGTAAATCAGCAAAGCAGAGAGTTTACATTCATATCAAAAACCACCGAGAGCTCTAAATTAAATTTAAAATTATGTTTACATTTAAGTTATCAATCATGAGAAACTTTCAGGTATCATACCTGGAGTTTGAAATATTCTGGAAGTAAATGTTACATTTATTCTTTAACAGTAAAAAAGTCAATATTCTTTTTTCTTCATTGCTGAATAGAATCCCTTTGATTTTATTAATATACAGGTCTCAAAATTTAGTGCTTATTTTCAGTGCTAGAGAAATAGCCACCATAAAAAAAAAACAATTAAAATTTCACTAAAGCTCTTATACAAATGATAGATAATTAAAACAAAATGTTGTACTGATAATTAAGGGGCAATATTGGATTAGTGTCTTTTTTCATTTGAAAGTTGTAGGTTTATTCTTGACTAATTCTTTTGACAGTATCCCTGGCAATATTGTTTTGGAGTAGTTGGTGTTCATAGTTTTTAATTCTACCATCTCAATTATCTGCTGTTTTGGGTTGTGTATTTAAATCAATAGCTATACAACACCCATAGGAGAACAGGAGAAACATGAAGTCTCACATTTTAAGAAATGTAGCTGTGCCAAGAAAGATTTGTGCCTAAAGAGACAATTATCTCATTAAGAAGACCGTCTTAACTTAAAGAGAGCATGCGATTCTATTGAATCACATGCGATGACATACATCCTGCATCTGACATCAAACACTGCACCTCCACAATTAACACAGTGTCTAGCACATAGGAGGATCTCAATAAACATATGCTAGATGGATAAACTCTGCTTAATGGAAATGCTGTGTGTGTGTGTGTGTGTGTGTGTGTGTGTGGTTTTTGGATGAAAGAGATTCATGCTTTCTCAGGTGAAGAAGTTTTTAAAACAAAAGTTTAAAAGGCAAAGTCTTTGAAATTAAAAGGTTATTGGAATTTCAAATAGGAGTCAGCTACGTATGGTGATAGAAGAAGATTTGACTTTGGGTGGTGGGCACACAATGAGATATACAAATTGTGTACCGGAAATTTACACTTGAAATCTATGTAATCTTATTAACCAATGGTACCCTAATAAATTTTATTAAACAACAAAGGAAGCTCAGCCCCCAATCTTGGGTATGAATGGTAACTAATGTGAACCATAAGTTCATATAGATAACTGTTTTTTGGGATAGTTTATTTCATAGACATTGTTACCAGTCAAGATAA